>VZRI01007391.1:172509-183557 GCA_013397515.1 Upupa epops
CTAGTCCAACCCCCCCTACCAGAGCAGGATCACCTGGAGACGATCCCCCAGGAGCTCGCCCAGGCGGGTTTGAATGTCTCCGGAGAAGGAGACTCCGCAGCATCTGCTGCAGCCTGCGCCGGGGCTCTGTTACTCTCCCTGTGAAGAAGTTTTCCCTTCTGATCAGCTGGAGTCTCTTGCGCTCCAGTTTGTGCCCTTATCCTGTCGCTGGGCATCACTCAGAAGAGTCTGGTCCCACCCTCCTTGCACACTGCCCGTCAGGCGTTTATGAGCATTGATCGCCCTCAGCCTCCTCCTCTCTAGGTGATGCTCAGCCCTGGCTGGCAGTCCCCGAGTCTGCTCTGCAGGCTGAAGCACCCCCGCTTGGCATTCTTGGTTGCCATTTCATTCCTTCAAGGTGGTCAAGAAACGTTTCTAAGGCTTGGTCTGCGTGAGAATGAGCGAGTTAGGTAATGAGGTGGTAAATGGAGCTGTAACTGCTCACAGGCAGTAAGGGCTGTAAAGGGAGGACCGTGGGTACCATCTGAGTTCAGCAAGAGTGAGAAGTGTTGGTGCTAACTTCTCCCCCCCCCTCCCCGTTTACGAGACACAAATCCCTTATGACAGTGGTAGCAGGTGCAGAGCCACCCCCCGTCCTGATCCTGTCCTGTTTGCTGTCTTCAGCTCCAACTGTTGAATGGGACTGCTTTGCAGGGAAGCCCCCCCCACAGCGCCCACATGGCTGTGCAGTGATGCTCAAGAGTTCACTGAGCAGCTTTGGTCGTGGCCTCTGCTTCTCACTAAAGGGCA
Organism: Upupa epops; assembly: GCA_013397515.1. Taxonomy (NCBI): domain Eukaryota; kingdom Metazoa; phylum Chordata; class Aves; order Bucerotiformes; family Upupidae; genus Upupa; species Upupa epops. The sequence continues at coordinate 173,299 of VZRI01007391.1, forward strand.
GCGATTCAGTCAACGAGTCGTTTGCTCTCCCCCCTTTCTGTTTGGGGCACTGGGTTTTGTTGTGCTGTGCTGCTGGGTGTCAGAGCTCACTGGCAGGGACCCAGCAGGGCTCCTCTTCACACGCTCTGTATGTGCTGANGTCCGGGGCTCTGGGACCCTCCCTGGGAAGAAGGTCCTGCTGATATTGATAGGGAACCTCCTCTGTTCCAGCTGGCACCCAGTGCCCCTTGAGCAGAGCCTGGCTCCATCCTCCTGACACCCAGCCCTCACAGCTTTACAGCCATGAATGAGGTCCCCCCTCAGCCTCTGAGAAACGACCCCTGTTCATGGAAGGTGCTTTTGCTTCGCAGGCGGCGCGGTGGCACATTGAGCTGCAGCCATGGGCCAGTCCAACTCCTTCCCTCAACTACGAGGCCTTGAGGTTCCTGAAGTACATCAGCACCTCTCAGGTGGGTCTTTCAGCGTTTGCCTGGCACAGACTGGTACCTCTCGGGTAAGGAATTGGACTGGATGATCTTTCCAGGTCCCTTCCAATCCCTAGTGATTCCCTGATTCTAGGACCCTCAGTGCAAGGTGCCTGCTGCAGTAACAGCTGGGTCCCAGTTTTCACTCTCTCACTGGGTAGAGTTGATCATTAGTGTGGCTTTAGGTGAGGCCAGACCTGTGCTTTATAGCTGCCTAACACCTAGGGCCCAGCCTGGGCAGGTGTCTGTAGAGAAGGGAGGAGCAGGATGAGATCAGTTAGTTCAGACCTGATGGCTCTGTTGTTACTACTGCTCATGCCACTTCTTGTGACCATCGAATGGGTCAGGTTGGAAGGGAGCTCAGACATCACCTCGTTCCAACCCCCCTGCCATGGACAGGGACACCTCTCACTAGACCAGGGTGCCCAGAGTCCCTACTGGCAAAGCCCAGGGAAGATGCGGACGGTCCCTTCATGGAAGTGATCAGAGCCAGGTTCACAGCTCTGGGCATCCTGCTCTGGTGAGAAGCATCCCTGCCCAGAGGCTGGAACTTAAACAGCCTGTGCCTTCCTCTCTCAGTTCAGTGGGTTTCTGACCAGTCTAGCACCTGTCGGTACTAGCTTGCTTGGGGTTCACAAGGACTGGGGCATGCAGAGTGCTTCCCCCTCTGTGTCTCCTTCTGCAGTGTCTTCACGCTGGCTTCAGACTCCGAGTGTCTAAGCCAGAACTCGGGGGGTACTGTGCCCCCTCTGGTTACTCAGACACCTGCTTCAGCCCCTCTGCTGTTGGAGAGAGGCTGTGTGGGGCAGGGGATAAATCCCTCCTGGAGCTGAGATCCACTCGAGGTAGAATGAGCACTGGGCTCACGCTGCGGCTTGTGACGGCAGACGCTGGTCACAGCCCAACTTCAGTATCCTCTGGGATGCAGAACCCCCTCCAAGGCTGGGAAAGAGGGGAAAACACCCTAATCCCCAAACATTTTCACTCTGACTCAGTTTTTTCTGGGGCAAACGGAGGGCTAAGGTGAAAGCGTTGGCTTTCCTACCTGCACTTCTCTCTGGGGGGGGTCTGGAGCCTTCAGTTTCACCGGGCAGAACAGATGACCAAGGGGAAAGAAATTCCCCAGCGGGCAAATTAAATCTGAGGGTAAAGCCATGCCTAACACGAAGCCTCCTTTGCTGGCAACAGATTGCGTGTGAGCGCCTGGACCTGACCAGCCTGCCAGGGGAGGCTGAAGCCTCCGAGAAGCCCTGGCCCGTGTGTCTGGATGAGCGCTTCAGCCTCATCCATCGGCTCCGAAGCAAGCAGTGCCGGCTCTACTCCCTCGGGTGAGTGCTCTCTTGGAAAGACAGCCCATCGCCTGGTTCACCTGCCTGCGCAAACACAGCTGAGGTGACTTGGTCTGGGTGACCCTGCTGTGGCAGGGGGATTGGACTGGGGGATCTTTCCAGGTCCCTTCCCATCCCCAATGGTTCTGTGATATCTGAGCGAGTGTGTGTGTGGTTCTGCTGCTCTTCTGGGTGTCGGAGACGGAGCCTGGGGGCTGCAAGTCCTGCACTGATGGAACAGCATGGCTCAGCAGGGGCTGAAACTGATGCTGGCTCTCCACCCACCCAGCCATCCACTCATCCATCCACTCATCCATCCACCCACCCACCCATCCCTCCCTCCCTCAGCTGTTCCAGGCAGACAGTCCCCGGCCATCCTGGGTCCCGTGAAAAAGGGGAAGAATGATTTGAAAACTAAAAGGAAAAGGTTAGAGAGGAACAGTCTCTCCAACCCTCCAGTTTCCATCTGGAGCCCGTTGCCGCGTCCAGCTCCTCTCAGACTCCCTCCCTTTAGTTTCTGGGGGCAGAGCAGCAGTTTTATTCTGCAGAGGACAAAAGTCCCCTTGAACCGGTTTTGTCCTCTCGTAAAGAGCAGAGCGGGAGCAGCTGCTTCCCATGAAGAGCATCCTCTGTGGAGAGGATGGGAGGAGGACAAATGTGAAAGTTCAGCGGGAGGGTCAGAGGGAACCTCGAGTTGAATCCGTGCGGCCTTAGAGCTGGAACAAAGGGTGCTGCTGGGGCTGGGAGTGCTGCGGGGGAATGGCAGAGGGCAGTGCCCGCAGGTCTTTGCCGCTGGGGGAGGCGGTCGCAGTACTGGGAGGCAACAATGGGCCGGGACTGCCCGGGGACTGCCCGGGGTGATACGTGATGGCCGTGTGCATGAGTGAGCTCCGGGTGTTAGAGCTGAATCTGCGTGGGGGAGGCGAGGTCTCTCACAGACATCACAGGAGGGCACTCAGGCTGCGATAATAGGAAGGAATAGGATTTCAGAACTCAGTGCCTGGGCTTTCGAGAGGCTCGCTGCAGTGCCCTCTAAAAGCCCCTTCCGATGGACCTCGACGAGCGGGGGCTTTAGGATGCAGGCAGAGGAGGCTGCTCTTTCCCTGAGCTCAGCCGGGTTGGAGTCCCTTGAGAAAGAGAGGGAGGGAGGAGGGTGAACGCTGCGAGGCGAAGCAGCACTCTCACACACGTGTGTGTTCTCCAGCTCTGTCCTGGGGTGTCCCTGTGGGAGCTGGAGTACCTGCAGCTGCCAGGCTGGATCAGTTGCAGGTGCCCCCTAGAGCGCTGCTGGGGCAGACAAAGCAGCCTTTGTGCCACCTGCCCGCCCGCTGCTCTGCAGGGCCGATGCTCTGTTCAGAGGGAGCTGCAGCCCAGCTCCCAGAGCGGGAGGCTCTGTGTGCTGTGGCCCTGGGAGAACCCTGGGAGCAGGGGACAGCCAAGGGACACTGCTCCCTGCTGTGCTGGGCTGCGGCCCTGGTCAGGTCCCTGCCCTGCTGCCCGCGGGGAGCAGTGCCAGCCAGCCTTTCCCGGCCTCTCGCACGCAGGCTGGNGTCTTTGCCGCTGGGGGAGGCGGTCGCAGTACTGGGAGGCAACAATGGGCCGGGACTGCCCGGGGACTGCCCGGGGTGATACGTGATGGCCGTGTGCATGAGTGAGCTCCGGGTGTTAGAGCTGAATCTGCGTGGGGGAGGCGAGGTCTCTCACAGACATCACAGGAGGGCACTCAGGCTGCGATAATAGGAAGGAATAGGATTTCAGAACTCAGTGCCTGGGCTTTCGAGTGCAGGGCTCGCTGCAGTGCCCTCTAAAAGCTCCTTCCGATGGATCTCGACGAGCAGGGGCTTTAGGATGCAGGCAGAGGAGGCTGCTCTTTCCCTGAGCTCAGCCGGGTTGGAGTCCCTTGAGAAAGAGAGGGAGGGAGGAGGGTGAACGCTGCGAGGCGAAGCAGCACTCTCACACACGTGTGTGTTCTCCAGCTCTGTCCTGGGGTGTCCCTGTGGGAGCTGGAGTACCTGCCGCTGCCAGGCTGGATCAGTTACAGGTGCCCCCTAGAGCGCTGCTGGGGCAGACAAAGCAGCCTTTGTGCCACCTGCCCGCCCGCTGCTCTGCAGGGCCGATGCTCTGTTCAGAGGGAGCTGCAGCCCAGCTCCCAGAGCGGGAGGCTCTGTGTGCTGTGGCCCTGGGAGAACCCTGGGAGCAGGGGACAGCCAAGGGACACTGCTCCCTGCTGTGCTGGGCTGCGGCCCTGGTCAGGTCCCTGCCCTGCTGCCCGCGGGGAGCAGTGCCAGCCAGCCTTTCCCGGCCTTTCGCACGCAGGCTGGGAGAGCTCGTCCGGCAGGAGCAGCTTCCAGCCCGACTCTACCCCCACTGCAGGGACTGCACGACTCTGTGACTGAGCTCTCTTCCCCTTCACAGGAAAAATAGGTCAGAGTCTTAAGCCTTCTCCACTCTGCTGTTGCAGGAGGCAGCAGTTGTTCCCCGTTGACGGTGGAGAGGGGTCTCCCCAGTCTTCCGTGACCTCTGTGCTTTCCTTTCAAGGTCCCTTTTCAAGAGACCCCGAATCTTTCCTAGGAGCCTGTGTTTGTTTGCCTTCCTCATGCTGCTCTCCCTCAGCGGGATCGCATGTGGGACGGGGATTTTCCGCTGCCTTTGGAAACGACCTCCAGACATTTGCTCTTGGGTTGGCTCTCCCTTCAGGCAGGAGGCTGAGCTGTTAGCTAGAGCACCAGGAGACGTTCCAGCACCTTCCTCACCCTCACCTGGAGTTTCTATTCTGGTTTTCACTACCCTGAACCTCCCTTTGCAGCCCGCAGGGGTAGAAGGTGCTGGGAGGCAGCCTTACATCTACAGCAGCTGCCCCTGGGGTTGTGCCAGCTGGTGCAGCCTGACGGGCGTCACAGGCACGCAGGTCCATCGCTCACTGGAAGGAGCCACTGCTGTAACTGTGCCCAGTAATTCAGACTCACAGAGTCCTTAGGGATGGGAAGGGACCTGGGAAGATCACCCAGTCCAATCCCCCTGCCGCAGCAGGATCCCCCAGACCCAGTGGCACAGGAACACAGCCAGGCGGGGCTGGAACATCTGCAGAGAAGGAGACTCCACAGCCCCCCTGGGCAGCCTGGTCCAGTGCTCTGGGACCCTCCCTGGGAAGAAGGTCCTGCTGATATTGATAGGGAACCTCCTCTGTTCCAGCTGGCACCCAGTGCCCCTTGTCCTGTCCCCAGATGCCCTTGAGCAGAGCCTGGCTCCATCCTCCTGACACCCACCCCTCACATCTTTACAGACATGAATGAGGTCCCCCCTCAGCCTCCTCTTCTCCCAGCTCAAGGTCCTGCCCCACCCTTCAATTACTTGATGTCACCCTCTGCTTTGCAGAGCAGCTCTGCAGGAAGCTTTTCAGCCTGGGGAAGGGGGGTTGTTCCTGCCTTGAAGGAAGCCCCTCATCTGACTGTGCGTGGAGGTTGCAGTGAGCTGGGTTCATCCAGTCCTCTTCAGGGCTCTTTTAGCAGCATTAAACCCCCTTCCTTCTTGGTTCCCCAGGCTGGGCAATGATGACAACCAGTTTGAGACCCGCATGGCTCGCAGCGGATGCGAGGTGCATCGCTTTGACCCCGGCATCAAGGCAGCACACATCCAGGAGGGTCGGCACCTCTGGTACCACCGCCTGTCCATCGACTGGAGGGATCCCAATCCAGCCCTTGCTGCTCATAAGATGCACAGCAACACGAAGAAGCTGGGCACGGTACTCAACGAGTTTGGGCATCAGAAGGTGAGCGCTTGGGGGTCGGGAGTGTGGCTGCAGGATGAGGCACTGAACCCCCCAGAGTCTGTGATCTTTGCCCCAGTCCGAGCTCCTGAGCCGCTCACACAGTGCAGTTTGTAGAGAAGCAAAGGATTGGCAGCAGTAATTAGAGGAGAAGGGGCGATGGCTGCGTTGTTGACATTTTCGAGGTCACTGGTCCTAATCACAGCCACCACAACACAAACATCCTGTTGGGAAACTGGCAGCAGCCTGGGGAGGGGAGGGTAGGGGAGGGGGGGTTAAGGTTTCCCAGCTGAGTTTGGAGGAACTGCAAGGCCATGGAAACCTTCACGCCTGAAATGAGTACAGCCAGAGCACCCAGGAGAAGCCCCTTAGGGTGCTTTTAGGAGGGGTGTTCCTCCAGAGGATCCAAACGCTCCTTCATTGCCTCAGAATCGGAGCGTCATTAGGGATCAGAAGGGACCTGGACTTCCCCTGCAGCCAGCTCTGCCTCTCTCCCTGCTTTAGGGACCAGGCAGCCAGGGAGGGGCTGTGGTGCAGGCAGAGCACTGATTCATTCTAATAAAACTCGGGGTGTCCCTGCCATTTCACCCCTTCCTTCCCTCTAGCGTTTTCCTTCGCTTCAGCTTTACTGCTTGGGCTGTTCGGAAGAGGAGAGCTGCCCGGGGGGGCTGTGGAGTCTCCTTCTCTGCAGACGTTCCAGCCCTGCCTGGCTGTGTTCCTGTGCCACTGGGTCTGGGGGATCCTGCTGTGGCAGGGGGATTGGACTGGATGATCTTTCAGGGTCCCTTCCCATCCCTAAGGATTCTGTGATTCTAAGTCCCCAAATCTTAAAGAGACCCAAGCGAGGAGAAGCCGAGGCAGCACTTCCCAAGCAGCTGCCTGCAACTCCTGCCTTGACTGGGAACAGCTCAAACTGCAGAGCAGGGGGTCGGATTTGAGAATTCAAAAGGATGGGAGCAGCAGTCTGTTTTAACTTCCTAACTGGAAAAAGAGCTTTGGAAAACACGAAACTGGTTTGAATTAACTGACTTCCTCCGTGCAGGGAATTTCCACTCGGAGGCAGCGCAGGAATTGAAGCCTCAGTGTCGCAGCAGTCCCTTTGATCTGCTCTGCACGGACTGCAGCTTCTCGGGGTCCTCACGCAGACTGCAGCAGCCCAACTGCAGAGACAATGACAGCGGGAGGGGAACCGGCCCCTCCAGCTACCGGGAAGTCATAGAGTCACAGGATCCTTAGGGATGGGAAGGGATCTCCAAAGATCATCCAGTCCAGCCCCCCTGCCACAGCAGGGTCACCCAGACCCAGTCGCACAGGAACACGTCCGATGATCTTTGGAGGTCCCTCCCCATCCCTATTGACTCTCTGATTCCACACGCAGGTTGAGCCTGGCCTGGGCTGTTCCTGATGCTGACAGCAGAGCCTCTCATCTTCACCCCGTCACCGCTTTCCTTGCAGATCGACGTCCTCAAGGCAGACGTGGAGAGCGCCGAGTGGAAAATTCTGGAGAACCTGATCCTGGAAGCCGTTGTGGAGCGGATAGGACAGCTGGTGCTGGAGGTGCACGTGCACTGGGCTGGCTTTGAGGTGAGCGGCAACGACAGCGCCGTGGTTCGCTACTGGTACAGCCTGCTCCGCGAGCTGGAGCTGAAGGACTTCAGGCTTTTCCACAGCTACAGAGACCCTGCAAAGCCGCGGCTGTTCCTCAGGAGGGAAGCCTTCAATGCCAGCAGCTCTTACAGGCTGAGCTGGGTAAATACGAGATGGAAACAGCAGGAGGGGACTGACCGAGTGTGATCGAGAGCCATCTGGCCCTGCAGCTTTACTGAGGAGGAGGACCTTGCAGAAGGCACAGAGAACGGACACGGTGACTGCTGACGGCGTGGAATGGCTTTGGTTTCCTGTGCTGCCCCAAGAACGGGCAACAGGAGAAGAGCCACGGTGTGTATTTGTCTGTCGATGGCTTTGCCAGCGCAGGCGTTACCTTAGCGGGCAGAGTTTCCTGGAACCGTGTGCCTAGGGGATGCTCCCAGCGCACGCTGGCACAGAGGGCATCGCCGTGGCGCTGCTGCCCCGACAGCTCTGCTTGCTGAGCCCTGGCTCTGCCTCAGCTAGGAGAGTGCTCAGGAGGAGGGGTCTTTCTCGGGAAGGGCCGAGCTCTGCGGGCAGAGCGATCGCCTTAGGTGCCCCCCTTTCTCCCGTGGAACCCATTTGAGGCAAGAAGTGGGTGTTCTTCTATCTGCTGGCAGCTCTCTTTGGCCAAGGCAGAGTAAATGCCTACCTGTCTCCCTGAGCAGCGCCTACGGGCTCCGACGCTGGCTCTGCAAGGCAGTCTGGCGGCAGCTCGGCACTGTGACAGAGAGCACTGTGGGACACAGCGACTCTGCTGCCAGCTCTCCCCGTCCTCCTCATCCAGAGGCTTCAGCCACAGCAGACAGACAGAGGCTGGCAGAGCTGATCCGCCCCAAGACAGCTTCTTTCCAGTGACTCTTCCAGCAGCTGCAGGCTTCTCGTGGAGCAGGGTACTTACTGAAGTCAAGCCTGCTCTTTCTCCTCCTTCGGGTTGAGCTCTGTCGCTGTTTTGTTGCCCAGGAGCCTCGCTGCCTCCCTTCCCCAGCGCTGTGCCAGGACGCTCGGTGCCTCCTCCCCACCTCCCTGGCTTGGCTGCCTCTCTGGCACAAGGAGCCAGAGCCCAGGGCTGCTCAGAGCGGTCTGGCGATCGTGGTGGCACGGGCAGGTCTAGAGCCACACTGGGCCTCTCTGCAGGCTGACGTGGGGGTGGGATGCCGGGCAGCCTTGGCCCTCCCTGAGGAGATAAGGGGTGGGGGAGCTAGAAGAATAAAGAGCAGGTTGGGATTTGGACTTCGTGAAGTGGGTTTTGACCTCAAACTCTGCCTTAAAAGACGAGAGGAGCTTCTGGCTCTGGTGAACGGCTCTGCTGACTGTCAGCTTGTTTCTGGAAGCACTAAACCCAGCGAGGGGCTTCTGTGAACACAGCCCTGCCCCAGGCTGCTTTCCCCGAGCCCTGCGACAGCCCTCGCGGAGCTGCTGGGGGTTTTATCAGCCAGCCTGACAGAGAAAGATGTGTTTACTGCAAGCTAGAGACTCGAGTTTCGAGTGTGTGTGCTAGTCAAGCCGAGCCACTGTCAGCAGTCTCCAGAGAAACAGCCTCCCTGGCAGCTCGTTTCTCTGCTGTATAGGGTCAACTATTTGAAGTCTTCCAAGCAGAACCCTCCCTCCCTCCTCTGCCCTCTGGGTTTTCCTCCTCGTGCAGGCTGCCTGTCGTGTGGAGCCTTCCAAGCAAACGGGAGCAGAGGCTGGTGATGACCTGCTGGTAGAGGAGTGCCTGGTGTCACTGGGCTGTCAGAGCCTTTGTAGACCCCAGTGCTCAGCAGCATCTGGAACAGCAGCCAGCTGCTAAACACTGGCTCTTTACAAGGCAGCCTTGCTCGTGGTCGGATGAGCAGTACCACAGGTACTCCTTCCTCACAACGAGAGCGGGGTCTGGGCAGCTCCCATCGTACTGGGGACTGTCACCAGCTCTGGGCAGGACAGATGCCAGGACCATCTGCTTCAAGAAACCCCTTCTAGCCGTGAGCTGCGTGAGGGGCTGGGGGATATTCCCCCTCTGGAAATAAGCAGATGGCCCAGGGCCAAAGCAACTGCCGGGTTTCCCAGGCAGAGCTCCAAGAACGATGGAGAGCCCTCCCTGCCCTGTAGATTCCCCCTCCCATCAAAGCAGAGACAGCGGAGCATCGTTTCTGTGAGCTACAGGTGCATGCTCACGGGAAGCCAAGCTGGGACTCTGCTCGTGGGACTCTCTTCCCCACGCTTGCCCCAGCTCTCTCTCCCGAGAAGCAGCCTTCGGTTGGACTCAGTTGGAGCAGCTTCTGCTTGTGGAGGTAGAACTGGGGTAACTGAACCTCTCTCCCCTTCCCTCCCAGCGCTGCCTTGCCCTGGCTCTGTCTGCACACACATCCCCCCTAAGCTGAGCCCAGAGGTCTCCTCTGGGACTTGTTCTGCCCGACAGGTACCCGAGAGAGCGACTGCTGGTGAAACAGGCAACTGGGAGATAAGAGAAGGCCTTAATTGGAATTAATTAGCCCAGCAAGGAATCTGTTCCCAGGTGGCTGCCGGCAGGACAAGCCCAGACTCCCAGCACCCCGACACGCACCGCCCGTCCCAGCGCACGGCCCGGGAGCTGACAGCGTGCGAGCAGGGGTTCACGCTGCAGCTCTCGAGCGATCCATAGGGAATTATCCTCATCCAAATTCCCCCCGCGGGCTTCAATGCAGATGTGAGAGATTCCAGTGGAGATTAACGCGGGGACCGGCTGGGAGCCACGGGGAGGGGGGGGGCTGTCTCGGGGGGATTCTGATTCGGGGCGCCTGGTGAACGTTGAATTCCGATCATCGGCTCCTGCAGTAGCTGCTTCAGTGAGCACTGCTGCGTGTTCCTCCCCAGGGGCAGCGGTCGGGGATTCCTGCTGGGTGGCAGGAGGATGGAGCCAGGCATCTGGGGACAGGACAGGGGGCACTGGGTGCCAGCTGGAACAGAGGAGGTTCCCTCTCAATCTCAGCAGGACTCTCTTCCCAGGGAGGGTCCCGGAGCACTGGAAGGGGCTGCCCAGGGGGGCTGTGGGGTCTCCTTCTCTGCAGACGTTCCAGCCCCGCCTGGCTGTGTTCCTGTGCCACTGGGTCTGGG
>VZRI01007391.1:183623-216139 GCA_013397515.1 Upupa epops
CTGTGCCACTGGGTCTGGGTGATCCTGCTGTGGCAGGGGGATTGGACTGGGTGATCTTTCCAGGTCCCTTCCCCTCCCTAATGCCTCCCTGATTCTGTTCCTAACCAGCATAGAGACGGGTGCGTGTACATCTGTTTCTGCCTGGAGGGTGACGCACGGGAAAGCCCAGCACCAGCTGCAGAGGCCAACGCTCCGTCTGAGTCCCAAGATTTTAAGCAATTTGGCAGAGAAGTTTCTGCCAGAGAAGTTAACACCTTCCTGGGGGAGGTTTTTACTCCTGCTAGTGCTCCTCTCCTCCCAGCAGCCCGCACTCACAAGCTGTCAGAGGTCAGGGCACGCTGCCACGTCTCCACGTAGAAGCTGTGTTTGAAGGCAGGAGCCTGCGGTGAATGCTTGCAGCTCTCTGTGCCCTGAAGCAGCTCGTGTGGCACAGCACACGCCAGAGCCCAACTGCCAGCCTGGGGAAGGCAGCCACGGCAGAAATTCACCCCCTCCGGCGCCGCAGCAGCTCACTCCCACCTGCACCCTGGAGAGCTGCTTCTCGCGGAGGGGTTGGTGCTCAGGAGACAGCAGCCCAGCTCTTTGCTTTCCCTGCAGGCTCCAGCACAGCCTGAGCGCTGTGCTGCTGTTTGTGACTGATGACAAACAAGCCCAGCCGTGGGTTTAGCGTAAACAAGAGTGCGACTGGAAGCTGTAACTGAAGACTAATCCTAGAATCATCAGGGATGGGAAGGGACCTCAAAAGATCATCCAGTCCAGTCCCCCTGCCGCAGCAGCATCACCCAGACCCAGTGGCACAGGAACACAGCCAGGCGGGGCTGGAACGTCTGCAGAGAAGGAGACTCCACAACCCCCCTGGGCAGCCTGGTCCAGTGCTCCGGGACCCTCCCTGGGAAGCAGTTCCTGCTGAGATTGAGAGGGAACCTCCTCTGTTCCAGCTTCATCCAGGGGCCAAGGGGCACACGCTCGTCTTTGCAGTGCTGACTGATCACTAGAAGAGACGGGAGAGGCAATGAAAGGGATTTCCACCCTGCTTTTGCTCACAGTTCTGCATGAACAGGGCACGAACCTCCCAAGCCCAGATTACACCCCGCAGGAGTACCACACGCTCCGCCTGGACGCTGCCGGGCGGCTGAACTGAATGAAGAGAAGCAGAGCTCTTACAAAAACGTTTATTAAAGATCAGTCCTTTACAGAGGAAGGGAGGGTGACGTGTACGTACAACTCATCGCCAAGACCTCCGCGGGGCTCGCTTCACCGCAGAGTCCACGCTCAACACGAGACCTTCCCTGTCCTTGTTCCTGTCGTGCACACGGGAGGAGGGGGAACCCCCACCGGGGAGCAAATCAGCACCGCAGATCCTGAAGTTGGGGAGTTCTTGTCACGATGAAACCCAGCGCAGCGGTGTGCAGGCAGAGACCAAGAGTGCAGTGACAGTCCTGAGCCGACAGTCTGTCTAAGCCGGCTCCTGCTTAGCTCTTCCTTTCTACTGTGAGTTAACAGGTTGTAACCAGGGGGGTTGTGTTCTCTGCTGTCTCGTGGGACAACAGAATACCCCCCCAACCCGGGGTCGCATCCTTTCGAGCTGCTCTGCCGCAGGATCCCCCCGAACCGCCTTCCTAAGAGGAGTGTTACACAGCTGCTGGGCTGAGTCCCCCCAGCTCCAACAGTCAGCACCACAGAAGCAGGATCTTTCTTAAAACGGTTTTATTTTACAAGAGTGTTTGCAGGAGAAGTGACAGGACAAGCTCACGCGGCGCTCTGCATGCTTCCCGCCACCTCAGCTCCGAGGTCGGACTCACAACTTGATCCTTCCAGCCTCGTCTTCTGGGGACCTCCCTGGTTATGAGCGCGTATTTACAGCCAGCTGAGAGCCGCAGGGGCGCCGACGTCTCCCTGTCCTTACCTCAGCCCTGACTCCAACCTCAGGCGCAGGCAGGACCTGGAGCATCCACTCTAGTCCCACAGCTTAATGAGACCATCCCAGCCGCAGGTAATGACCTTGGATGTTTCGTGCGGGTGCCACACGGCGCCGATACAGACTTTATCGTGCGCTTTCAACCTGCTGTAGAGTTTTGTCGTCTTCCAGTCCCAGATGTTGAGCTTTCCGTCTGCGTCTCCCGATATCACGTAGCTGCGTTAAGAGGATCGAAAGGAGAGCCGTGTCACGCGCAGAGCCCGCCTGGACTGTCACGGATCTGCGGTGAGCGGCGCGCGGGAGCCTCCTGCCTGGCACCCCTCCCGAGGCACCGGCGTGCTCGCTGCGCGCGGAGGCAGGCCAGTCCTGCACGAGGTGGTTTATCAGCTGCGGGGTGAACGCGCCGAGCAGCGCCATCGTCCCACACCCTGTGTTACTGGAACTGAAGACAGCAGCAGAGAGAGAGTGCCAGCAGTTTCTCCCCACTGCACTGACACTTCTACCGCTTCCTTTTCTTCACAGCTTCGCTGAGGCTGCTTTCTGGGTTTACAGGTACCAATGTCTGAGGGGACACGTGTGGGCACACGACTGGGCCGAGAGGATGGGGAAGTCGTGAGGACACCCACACCACGCTGACAGACTGGGAAAGTTACAGGTGCAGCCCCTGTGGCTCAGACCGTGCACAAGAAGAGCCAGATGGAAGCCTGCAGTGCTGCACAGGGCTTGGCAGAACACAGGCAGGCTCTGGAGAGTTTAACAGCAGCGCCGATCACCTGTGTGGAGCAGGGGAATCTGGACAAGACGGGCTGCTTCCTAACCATAGCTAGGGCTGCTCAGAGCAGCAACTGGGTCCTGTCAGTTGCTGATGCTGACTCAACAGCATGGCTGTGCAGCAGTGAACGCTGCAGAGGGCTCGAAAAGACAGCGCCCTAAGACGAAGCTCATCCCCACGGAAACTTACCTCATGTCAGGGGAGAAATCCACTTGGCAGGCGTAGCCAGCTACCATGTGGCCTTTGAAAATCTTCTTTTTGTTCAGTCTGAATCTGTTCTGAGCCCCGAAGATCAGGATCTGGTTGTCCATCGACTGGCAGGCCAACCACTTCCCTAGGGATGAAATAAGCAAAGGTGGGATCAGGGTGCTGTCGGAACAACCAGGCTGAACTAGAGGGTTTTAAGAGGCTTCCGTCGCTTTTCTGGCACCACTGCCATCCTGATTTTCACTACGTGTCAGGGTTCTGGGGAGCAGCTGAGACTGCCTGTGCCCAGTGAAACTGCCAAGGGGCCAAACCCTATGGTTAACAGGATTTGGGACACCTGCTCCTGAACAATGCAGTCAGGACCCTGCTGTTGCAGCACAGTGCTGACTGCACTGATGGACTGCTGTTTTTAAGCTGCCCAGTGAGCTTGCTGGTGCTCACATCACCAAGCAGTTCAAAGGAGGGGAAACCTCGCCCCTAATCTGGCTGCGGTCTACTTGATTACCTGTTTTGAGGGGCATCTCTTATTTACTCCATGGGAAAACACAGCCCAGGTTGGACTCGGGTGCAGATCCTTACGTCTTGTATTCTCTGCTCTAACGGGATGCAAGTTAAAGAGACTGGAGAAGGAAAATGTTCCTGTGTGACTTGGTCTGGGTGATCCTGCTGTGGCAGGGGGACTGGACTGGAGGATCTTTCCAGGCCCCTTCCGACCCCTAATGATTCCCTGAAAAAAGAACAGGGCCTTTCTCCTCTTAACTCATCTTGTGCCTTGGCAGCACACCGCCTCCTGCCTCCGAATCCAGTGAAGGTGACCTGCTGTACGACACCACGGAACAGAGGCCTCTAAACTCCGCAGGTTGGCAGAGTCTTCACAGCACAAAGTGTTGACTCCAGTGCAGATCTGATCACAGTTCCAGTTACTACACTGGAATCCAGGGGTTTTCTTGAGCCTCCCCAAGAAACCAATTGAGCGTGCACCCCAACCACGTTACTCCCCTCTCCTGCTTTCTGAACGGTCTGCTTCCCGCAGTGTTCGGGAGAAACTGAATCCACGGGAGTCCTAAATCAGTGCCCCTAAGCGGAAAAGCTCCACGTGGGCGAGATCCTTATTTGGCATCACTGTGAAGGGGTCGCCGAGCTGCAAAACGACGCCTAACGCGTCCGGCACAACCTGCAGCGCAAGCTTTGCGAACGAACGCGCTCTGTGCGGCACTGGGTTCCTCCAGTCAAGACAACGTTCGCGTGACAGGGCTGAGGAGATGACCACGTCGTTCCCAACATCGTGCGGTGTCTCGGGTCAGAACTGAACGGCTGGCTGATGAGAGAAGTGGAAGCACAGAGTGTTTCCACTGCAACGCAGCGCAAGTCGCTGCCGATAGCTGGCTGAAAACAGGAGCTGTGCAGCAAGCTGTTCAGCCGCTGCTCAGCGCAACGGGGCTGCTAACTGTAAATCTGGCAGCCCTTGAATAATGTTGACACTAAAGCTATTAGAGAGCAGAGATTTTGTCCTGTCAGAAGGATTTTCACTCGTTACTGCAGCCACTTAACCTTTATCCTCCTCCAGTTTGCTTCTGAGTGCAGAACATAAACGCGGCTGAAACGTTCACGTACAGAAACGCTGGGAAGGCTTGGGAATTCTCTTATGCAGAAGCTACCCAGGCTGCAGTCGGAACAGGAAAGAACAGCACTGACAGGATCACAGCATCAGCTTCTGCTTTAAGAGCGGCACCCCAAGGAGCTGAACTCGCCTAGTGCTTCGCAGCCACTGTCAGCCTCCACCACTGTTTCCCTTACTGTTTTAAACGCAGCCAGGAGCACATCCTGGCTCTGTAAAACAGGAGCCCTTTTGCCCTGCCCAGATGAAGATCTAAGTCTGAATCGGTACAGCTGTCCCGATATAAATCCTCACTGTGACATTCTTTTCTTCTTAGGACTTGTAAATCAAAACCAGATCCAGTCCAATCTTAGAACAAACACACACACTGCCTGCGTCGGGTGCCAGGGGGAGGCAACACCAGGGTTATGCTCAGTAAGATGTGCTTACATAAACCAGGCCCAAGAAGGCGAGGAAGCATTCACCTACCGTTTGGAGACAGAGTCACGGCTGGCATGGAATGCATGCTTGGCTCAGCTATGTACTTGAAGTCGACAGGAATGTCCCTGCAAAAGGAAAAAGTCTGTGTTTTATGAGGACGTGGAGGTGTTCCAAAGGGCTGTCTCAGCCAGCTGAGTTACTCAGCCACTGAACCATGGGGAATATACGGTGGTGTCCAAAGAAAGAGTGTGCAACAGCTCAAAAACAGGATGAACGCTCACGAAGGGAGCTCCAGCGGTGGAGCCATCTACAGGAAAGCCTCCCATCGAGTGAATTTACCCCAGTCAAGTGACTACTCTAAAGCACAGTCATAAAGCCAACTGCTCAGACTCAAATCACAATGCAGAGACACTCTGTTGCCTCTGGTTTAGTTGCAGCTCTTATAAAGCTCTTCCACGGCCCAACTGCTCCACTCAGGTACCTCACGGGAGTGTCTCAGTGACTGGGGCAGTTTTGTCTGCACTACTAAACTTCTCCCTTCTTCTCTCTCTCTCGTCTCTCTGACAATGCCTCTCTCCTCCTGATCTCCCCCAACAGGATGCCGGCAAACCCCAAACGTTCAGAGCTGAACTGAACCGAGAACTCTCCGGTCTCAGCTGCAGACTAAAAGCAGAGTGGCTGCGCACGTTAAGGACAACACTGTCCTGTACAAAGGCCTGGGGGAAACCTAGGTGCAGTCTAACCCCTAGAACTGTCCCCTGGTTTCGACGATGAAAATCGAGTTACTAGCGGCCTGTGTGTATTCACAGTGTTCCTCACACCCTACAGTGCTCACCAGGCAGGGCGTGCATGCGTCTTTCTCGCTGAGCAGAAGCCTCCATCAGCAAACAGAACTGATTCGGCAGGAACACCACACGAAGCACTCTACAGCAGCACTGATTAATGCAAAGGGATGGTTATGTCTTCCTTGTCTAATTCGCACAGTAGAAGGGCTGCTGGGATGCTAGGGGAGCAGGGAGTGTGGGTGGCTGCCTCGCACAAGCTGAGCCAGCCTTGCTGCTGGCGATGCGGTGGACGTTAGCGAGGTAATTACAGCCCTGCTCTCCTGGGCAGTTATTTCCTGTCACCTTGTGTTAAGCGACTTGCACGTGGGCAGCAGGGTGAGGCACTGCTCTGCTTCAGGAAGCAGCAAGAACGCTCCTGTGGGACAGGTTGCCCAGGGAGGTTGTAGATAGCCCCTCCTTGGAAGGCCAGGATGGATGGGGCTCTAGGTAACCTAGTCTAGGCACGGGGGTGGCAACTGGATGATCTCTTAGGTCCCTTCCAACCTAAGCCATTCTATCATTCTACGAAGGCTGGGGGCACACGGGGCTGTAGTGACCATGAGAAGACAAAGTTGAGAGTCCAGTGTAGTAGCAAAGAGTAACAAGCAAGATCCCAACCCTGGAATTTAGAAGGGCTGACTGATGTCTTTGGAAAAAGCTGCCTGAATAAACACCATGGACTGGGCTCTAGAAGTAGGGGGTACTCAAGAGAGCTGGTTAGTTTTCAAGCATCAGTTCCTCCAAGCTCAGGACTGATGCGTCCCTAGACGCAAGGAATCAGGCAAGGGAAGCAGAACTGCATGGCTGAGCAGGGAGCTTCTGAAAAACCTCGCTCAGAAGAAGGTGGTTTATAGTACGTGGAAGAAGGGACCAACCCTTCTGGAGACATACAGGAGTGCTGTCAGATGATGCAGGGATGAGATGAGGAAAGCTAAGGGCTCTTTAGACTGAAACCCAGTAAGGGAGGTGAAGGATAACGAAGATTTTTCAAATATACTGGAGATAAAAGGAAAACTAGAGGGAATGTGGGCCCACTGCTGCATGAAGTGGATGCCCTGGTCACAGAGGACACCGCGAAGGCTTCCTTTGCCTCAGCCTGTCCTGCTAATAGCAGTAGCTTTAAATTCTCAGAGGAGACGTTCCTCACTGTGATGAAGTCTGACATGGCATCCTATTACCAGCTCCGGCCAAGGCTAAGTGTTTACAAAACACACTACACTATTCCCCTGGACAATTGAAACTAAGCAATTAGAGCAGCTTTAATTGCTGGCTTTTAAGGCCATACTCTGTCATAATTAGTTCAGCTTTGTTTCTCTAAGATGCTGAAGAAATACTGTGATGGAGGACATCACAAGAAACATGTCCAAATCATTAAGCTGCAAATGATTTTCCCTATGAACTTAGGAAGAAAGGATGTGAGGTGCAGCAGGAAATAATTTGCTGCAGAAGTTCTCAAGCTTGAAAAGCTCCCGCAGCGAATACATTAACTGAAACCGAATGCTTTGTAAACAATCTGGGTCTTCCAGTGACAGAAAAATGCCTACAGAACGACGAACACGTATCACGACAGCGCGCGGAGGAAGGATTTCAAGTTGTGCGTACCAAGACAGCTTTACGCCTGCAAAAATAGCCCTGGCAACTGTGTTACAGGGCGCTGCTACAGCGGAGTCCCCGCTCCCCGAACAAGGGTGCTCTTTCTTCAGCACACAGCAAGCTTGCTTTGTATTTATTCTTCACCAAGCAAAAAAACCACCCTCTTGTGCTCCTGGAGCAATCAGGTTATGATGTTCCCATGCCAGAACCTTTCTGCCTTTCCTGCTCGTCCCCAGTGACTAAATCCACCCGCTCTGCTATTTATGTCAACCATCCACACAAAGCTGGCAAAACAAGGGCAGTCTGCTCACAAGGAAACAACAGAGCTGTGCAAGTGAGATCACCCTCCCGCTCGGCGGAGCGGAGACAGCCCTCTGCACGTACGACACGGTACAGACTAAGGAGCACAGTAAATGCACGGGTCTAATTATGAAGCCCTGAAGAGAGGGCTCTCTTAATAGCATTACACATCTAGCCTAAGCCTGGCTTCCCAGACTCTGGTCATGACCACTGCTGCTCCCGGCAGTGACAGCCCATCACAGACACGCTGAGGGTTTGGCCAGCTGCTAGGGAAGCATTCAATGCCACAGATTAGTCTCCTGCCTAAGTTTAAAAAGGGAAAAACCCCAGCCTAGGAATGAACCGATTAGTCACAGAGCTGTTGATCTTGCATCTCGTGGCCATCCTGGGATGTGTGATTAGCAGGCTGAGACAGGTTCTCCTCCCTCTCTGTTCTGCCCTGGTAAAGCCACCCCTGGAGTACTATGTTCTGTATCTGCAGGGTGGCGTCAAGAAGACCAAACCAGTCTCTTTTCAGTGATGCCCTATGACAGGACAAGGAGCAAAGGCACAAACTGAAACACAGGAAGCTCTGCCTTAACTTGAGGAAAGACTTCACAGTCAGGGTGACACAGACCACCGGAACAGGCTGCCCAGAGAGGCTGTGGACACTTTCAAACCACATCTGTACCCTTTCTTGTGTGGCTTTCCCTAGATGATGGTGCTTTGGCGGGTGAGGATGGACCCAGAGGCCCCCTCCAACCCCTGCCATTCTGTGACGCTGCTGTGCGACAGCTCTGCTCATGCAAACAGCAAAATAAAATGGGTTCCTAAGTATATGGGAGTGATGATTTCAGAAAGGATCCAAATTCCCTGAGGGATCTCACAAGTCCTAAGCTGAAAATCTTAACACCCAGACCTTTTTGGAAAATATTTCAGACAGGCAAGCTCTATTTCCAGTCCATGTATGTTAGAAACTGGAAACCACTCACAGTGATGTTTCTAAGGAGTTTTTCTTGGACAGACTTGCACCGTTCTGTCATCTACTGTACTCACGTTGTGGCTATCAATGATCCCCAGAAACTCCCAGAAATGAGGCTACGCTAAGCTATTTCATGCACAGAACAAGTATTACATAATACTGAGCACATTCAAGTCACAAGCATTCAAAACCGACAGGACTACTGCAACAGAGCAGACGCTGCTCTAAAAGGTTAACGTAAGGGCTAAGACCCCCTTGGGTAAAGCAGAGAGAACAGAGATTGCTAACAGAGTGCAGCATGCTTCGGGCTGACAGGGCTGTCTTACGCTGTCTTTGGAGGAAGAGGAAATCTATGAGGTGTCTCAAGCATTAAACTAGAAGAGTGTTTTAAAAGCTAGCTCTTCCTCAGTTAGACAGAAGGCTCGAGTGTACTGACTTCTATACGCTCTGTATCCTTTTCAAAATAAAACCTCTTCTCAGTTTGCTCCCAAGCCACTTCAAGATCAAATTCAAAATGTTTCAACTTACCATTCCCAGACTCTTAAACTCTTGTCATCAGACGTGCTCACAAACCTTCTGTTTTCATCCACGAACACAATGGTGTTGACAGCTCCCAAATGCCTGTCGTACTCCTGCACAATCTCACCACTTCGAATATCCCACTACAAAAAAAACCCCAGCCAGAATGAAACCCTGCTTTCTGTTAGGGATCAGGAATTTTAAAGGGAGAGACATTAAGCACACATACCTGCACAATCTTCTTGTCTGACATTCCAGCCACAAAGAGATTTTGTTTATCTTCGTCAGGGTTGAACTTGACACAGTAAGGAACCTTCCTGTTTGTGAATCTTGAAATACATTGCCCTGCGACAGAAAAGACATTCGTAGCACACGTGGTTCCAAGTTCCCTGGGCTGAACAGTTCTTTGCAGATGTTGATAAGAAAAAATCGTTTTACTGTTGCTTTACTAACAGCAGAGAATATTCCTTTTAAAGGAGCAGAGGGCAGAATTTACCTTGCTCTTTGGTTAGGCTGCCTTTCACATTTGTATGTGTGCACCTTTATCAACTCTTAGATTTACTGACTGCTCTCTACCTGTCACACAGCTTTCCAGACAGCAGAACTGCTTGGTACTCTGTATGTCATCCGGATATGTCAGTGGGATCAGGACTGCTCAGGCTATCACGAGCTGACTGCCACCTTTGCAAAGCATCACGTCCTTAGCATTAGAGTCTTTTCAACAAGAGTCTTAGCTCAGGCAAGAATTCCTCAATCCTCAGCCTAGCAAAGGCCAACAGTAACGCAACTGCAGAACTAACCACTGACATCCTCTCACAACCTCAGCCACAAATACCCTGATTACAGGTCATCCATAACTTACAGGAGCCTGTTTTAGTCCAAAAGCTTCAGGCATCCAGATAACTGAGTTCAAACACAAGACTGAAAATATGTTAGCTGCCTCGGTTAGTAATGCCACTGGTCTTACAAAGGCAACAGAGAGGCATCAGGAAAATTCTTCAAAGACAAAAGTCTTAGGAACAAACTCAAGGTTAAAACAACATTGTCCACATTTATCCTGTTATCCTTTGAAGTTCAGAACCCCTTCTGAGCTGTTTGTTACAGAGCATCTCCCAGGCAGTTCTGTGAGAGCATCAGACCTACCCTCCGACTCCCTAAACCAGCACTTTGGTTTCCACCACCTTTTCTTATTCAGGTTCAGGTTAACTGAAAGAACAACTGAAATGAGGCATCTTCTAAACGAAGCTTGTTTAGTTCTGAAGTGTGATTTCACAACCTCATTTTCTATCTGTAGAAGCAACCACACAATGAAGTGATTGGTTATGTTCCTGTGCCACTTGGTCTGGGTGATCCAGCTGTGGCAGGGGGATTGGACTGGATGATCTTTCGAGGTCCCTTCCCATCTCTAAGGATTCTATGGTTATAAATAACTATCACACTCCTCAAACAGAAAGGTATAGGAAACACAGCTATAGAGGTAGCATCAACAGCACTGTTACAGATGAAACAGCTAGGAAAAAAAGACTTCATTCTGTAAAGTCTACAGGCAATATTAAGGGTAACTAGAAACAACCTGGCTGACTAGCAGTACATCTGACATACAAGCCTACCTGTTTCGGAGTCCCAGAGTTTAATATAGCGGTCGTATGCAGCACTGAGAAACTGAGTGCCAGCATTATTGAAGCAGATATCTCGAACAGCTTTACTGTGTCCTGCAAGATAGAAAAAAAACAGTGATAAACGTCTGTCCATTCACACTCTGAATTTACTGTTTTTTAAAAAAACTAACCCATTATCAAGTTAAATGTTCCAGAGAAGAAGGAATTTGCTCACTCAAGTTCTTCATGAGCACTAGCAAAAAATTATTCAAGTGAGGAAGAAAAAGTATCTGTTAATGAACGAGGAGAATAAAACCCATTATCCAAGCCCAAGCACTAGGGAGAGAAACAGTGCACAGAGCCAAGTACTGCGCATCGTTCCTGTCTAGGTGATCCTGCTGTGGCAGGGGGATTGGACTGGATAATCTTTTGAGGTCCCTTCCGATCCCTAATGATTCTATGATTTAATAGGTATAAAACATGGGAAATATTCAATTAGAAAATTAGGAATGCTGCAGGAATGCATTAGGAATGTGGTGTTAAGCTCGCTACCTCTCAAACCCAATACTTTCATCAAACTGCTGCATCAGACTTGGAGGAGATCTCTTCAGTTAAAATACTGGCACAGTAACTTACAGCAAAACAGCAACTGAATCTGGTTGGTAATAAGGACCTTTGAAGAACAAAGTTAAACTCTTCAGAAAGAGCAGTCTGTTGAGAGAGGACCTTTTTCTGAGCCATCATCTTCACCACACTGTTGTCACCAGAGGTATTAGGTGAAAAAAGGCTCCTTTGTTGTTACTCAACACAGAATCACTCGGTGTTCTAGAAATGTTCCCACTGGCAAAGGGGAATCAGCTGCTTTTGTTCTGCACTGAAGGCTGCTCAAAGTACGCATTTCTCTCTCAGCTTGGCTGCTTTAAAAAGCACCTCTTCCGGGAACAAAGGAGGCAGCCCAACCGACCAAAATTTCCCATGCTTTGGCACTAAAAGTGCAGCTCAGAAAAGACCCCCTATTTAAGGTGGGATGATCGACCCATGAGGTGCCCTCGCTGCATAAACACAGAGGACAGCTGTTCTCCGCATGAACGTGAGGCCACTTCACCGTTTGGCCTTTGGGT
The DNA here is from genome assembly GCA_013397515.1 of Upupa epops. Lineage (NCBI taxonomy): Eukaryota > Metazoa > Chordata > Aves > Bucerotiformes > Upupidae > Upupa > Upupa epops. Next base: position 195,475 of record VZRI01007391.1, read on the forward strand.
CTCGCAGGAAGCATGAGTGTAGCACACTGATGCTTCAAGCGTTGTGAGGTGTTTTACATCAACATTAAATTGCTTGGAACAATGACAGAGGTTCTCTAACAACTTGCACATTTTCCAGTTTTGATTGAGATCATACCGAGTGCCAGTTGCCTCAGATGCCTGCGAGTGCTCTCCATGATACAATCAGCTAACTGAAATCATATCCTTCCACCAATTACCTTTTAATACACAAAAAAGCCAAACCAACAAGAAAAGACTATTACCAATGAACGTTCGTAGACATCTTCGATCACCGTATACCTCCCATAGCTTGGAAAACAAAAAGGAACAGGGGAAAAAAAGACAACAACTGTTAAACAATGATACTAAAATGAAGTGTAAACATATTTAGGAAGTGAATTAGAAAGATCTGACACCTCCTGGTTAATCACAACTATATCCCCAGACATTCGCAAGAACGCTTTGTCACCTTCTTGTTAGCCAAACCCCCTATAAACAACTAAAACTCCCACACTGCATTCCAGTTCTAAAGCCCTGAGGTTCTGCTAGTAAAAGCATCCCACACCCACCACCAGCAGGAAGCATCAGCTCTGTAATGTGATCTATCTGGATGAAAACGAGATGAGTTCAAGGCTGTAAATGGTTCGGTGAAACACTCCAGCAGAACGCTGTAGCTAGGTGTTCCACTAGCCTTCAGAGAAAACACATGGTGATAATAATAAAGGCAATAACCTGGGAAACCTGGCTTTCCAAATGCTCCTACTACGGGCAAGCTTTGTTCTGACACCTTCATAATTCAAAAATCAAGTGAGACAAACAGCGCAGGCAAAAGGGATTTGTTAGAAGTACAAAGTGTTCGGTTAGTTCAAGGTGCACTGTCTGTATGCAAGGATGGTATCACACCTACACCTGAAAACAAGAAACTCACCTTAATTTTGCAATCCATAGAGCAAGACAACAGGATATGCCCGGAGAGAGGGAACAAGCGAACTGCGCTGACGCCCTGCAAAGGACATGAGCAGTAAGTGGAGCATCTAGGTACTCCCTCCCTTCACTTACCCTTTTGTTCACAATAAGTAAAGACACTGAATCTTGAAAAGAAATAAGCTACCCTTATTAAAAGAAATAAGCTTCCCTTTCAGAAGCAGCAATGTGTCCTGAACAATTGTTCACACGGGAAATAAATCCAACCTGTGTCTTTGGGAGATGTTTCTGCACCACAATTCATTTGATGTAGGGCAGTGAGGAATTTTTTCTGCAAAACCAAGTCACTTGGCAGCTCCATTTCTTACTCATACAAGCAGTGGCTTCTACACACTGAACTCAGGTGCCCTGGGCACAGCATCTTCCCACCTGTCCATACATCATGTACTCCTTGCAGAGGAAAAGAACTACCAAGTACTCATGGTTGGATGTCTCGTACTATTTCAAGTGAATATTTCATCCAGTTGCCAACACCCTCGGCAGGAGTTGGGTGTTTTATCCTCCTTACCATCATCTACTTGCACCCTCCAGCTTCTCTAGATTTATTAGTGAGATTCACAGTCTTGTTTTGGTTCGAAGAGCCCTTCATACCATCAGGTCCAAGCACTAACCTGGCGCTGCCACGTCACCACTTACCTTTGCCCCTCAGCACAACATCACCATGTCTTTTAAATACCTCTGGGATGGTGACACCACTACCCCTCTGGGCAGCCTGTTCCAATGTTTGAGAACCCTTTCAGTGAACAAATTCTTCCTAGTACCCAACTCAACCTCCCGTGGTGCAACTAGAGGCCATTTCCTCTCATCCTGTTGCTTGGGAGAATAGACAGCCCTTATTTCTCTGGCTTCTGTCACTGATACCATGATTCATCTCGCTTGAAGGAAAAGGCTATTTTACACAGCAGTCTGATCCAAAAGGATAACAGGCAAAGGAGTGACTAGAGCTTGGGGAAGGAGGTGGTATTCTGCAAAGCTGTAACGCTTACTCCTACAAGCTCTTTGATGCAGCAGTCATTAAGGAAGAGTACACAGCAGTGACTCCACTTAAAAAAAAGGGTAAAACCTCCAAGTGTTTCCTGTGCTTTCCTTTCTTTCATCTTGCAGTTGCTGCCCACTGCAGCACAGCTTATTCCCTCAAGCAATGCTTCCAATTACAGACAAAAGAGGCAGCAAATGGAGCATAAGCTTTACAAATCTATCAGTGAAACATGCTTTTAGTATGATTTGTACCCAGTTATGGGCTCTGGTACAGGGAGAAGCTGCAGATGTGAAGTAGTATCAAGGAAAACCCTTAAGACTCCTGTATTTGGGAAACCTGCAGTGCTGATGCATCATGGAGGTGTGAGGCTGCTCCTCAAGGGCTGGCACTCAGACCAGGGCTATTTCACATCACTACTGGTGACATGGACAGTGGAACTGAATGCACCCTCAGCAGATCTGCTGATGACACCAAACTGGGTGGTGAAGTTAACACGCTGCAGGGAAGGGAGGCCATCCAGAGGGGCTTTTACAGGCTCGAGAAGCAGGCTCATGCAAATTGCATGAAGTTCAACAGGAGCGAGTGCAAGGCCCTGCACCTGAGTCGAGGCAATTCCATGCAGGAATACAGATCAGGAGGAGAAAGGACTGAGGACAGCCCTGAGGAGAAGGACTTGGGGGTGGGGGTGGACCATAAACTTAACATGAGCTGTCAGTGCGTGCTTGCAGCTCAGAAAGCCAACGGGATCCTGGGCTGTATCAAAAGAAGCATTGACAGCTGGTTGAGGGAGATGATTCTCCCCTTCTACTCTGCACTAGTGAGAGGTCAGGCATTCATTATATTAATGACAAAGTATAGGGAGGGAAACAATTGCATGCCTAAGGACAAAAATACTCCTTCCTTCCCCTGATACTTGAGTTTTATAGAGGTGCTTAGCTTCAGACACAAAATGAAGTGGCTTTTTATGATGCACGCTCACAAACATGACCTCCTACCTTTGTATGTCCAGACCAGACATGGATCTGTTTCTTTGGAAGATAACACTTCTCAGGTGGCACCGTAGAGCGGAGATTAACTCCAACATCTTGAGGGACGTGAAGATAAGATCTCCCCTGATAGTCATACATTTCCTTAACTGCAAAGAATTTGGAGAACAAATGATCTTATATCTTAAGTCACTGTAAACTTTAAAAGGCTCAAAAGCCATACAGAATATTTTCTCAAGCCAGCTGATCTGCTGTGAAGTGGTAGGGGGCAGAAAAAACCCAGCAGAAAAACCCACTTCCTACAGTGCAGCTGTGGAATCTGATCTGACATCAGCTAAGATCAAATGAAGTCACTTCAGCAAAGCCTGCCTGGATGCTGTTAAGCTGAACACTGAGGCAATCTACTCCATATACATTTGACTCATCATCAACCAGCAAGAGAGTTCCTTCTGGCCAACAAGGGTTTGCTTAACTCACTCCACCGAGATTAGAATGTGCAGTGCTAACCCTGGCATTTGCTTACAATTCACATTCCAGTCAGCGATGTGTTTGTCAGGCACGGCACCAGAATTACCAACCAGAGTTAAAAAAGAGGTCTGTGTGGTCAGGATGAGCAACCTCAGCCAGCAGTAGCCAACAGCTGCTCTTGAACTAGATTTAGGAAGTGACTGGACGGTCAGCCACGCGGGGCTGCGCATGGAAATGGCTATTTCAGAGTAGACTTGTGCTGGAGAGCGAGTACGCTGTGCACTGATGACTGCCTGGGATACTGTCACAGTAGTTTTGCTCGTGCAAGTGACCTCCTGCACAGTGTGACTGTTTACACATCTACAAAACAGCACATTTCTGGAGTGTCTGTGTTTGTGAAGACTGAGGTTTACCCTCTGAAACTTCAGACAGAGGCTGTGAAAGCTGGGTAGGCAGTAATTATTCTACAGGAGGCTCAAGGGCTAAAATTTGAGGTTTGTTGTACTTGTTGCTCGGCACGAGCTACTACAGACTAGCAGGACGAAGTGCTCATGTGTGCAAGGCAGGTCTCACAGCCACTTCCTTAACACATGGAAGAAAGGATGCTCCAGCTTGTGGGCGTGAGCCTGGCTACGGGAGGCAGCGTACACTGAGGGACTGCTTCCCTGTCTGTTTTTCACGCGGAGCTGAAGTAACAGTCTCCAAAAATCTCTCTATTTTAATTTTCTTTTATGGGACCACGTGGTAGCTTCCACGGGGTAATTATTTCATGCACACTTATTCATAGCATGACAGCCAAGAACATTTACATTAAGAATCGAGGAAGTATAAAGTCCCAAGTGGTTCTCTAAATTGTATGCAAGCCCTCACTCAAAGCACTGCCTGCTGCTGCAAGCGCTGACACATAAACTTGCAGTGATTCTGAAGCTGAAACTGAGCCAAGCTCCTAACTTTAAAATGTCTGCTCTGTAAAACAGGAAAGGCATAGGCATGTCTACTAACGATAAAGATAAATAAATAAGGTCAGAACCCTGAAAGATGACATTTCCACGGAGCTCTGTACAGCGTGAAGTGAAAGAAGTCCAACTTTATCCCCTTCCTGGTCCTTTATGCTTAAGCCTGTGAGCATGATTATCTCCAGTACAGAAACACGAAGGTGGCTCAGCAGAACTGCTGAGGCTGTCTGCCATCCTTACTAATTAACACAGCAGGCAAGAAAACACAGGGAGCAAGAAAATGAGAGCAGGCAGGAAGATGCCATTACCGTGTAGTATCGTCTTTTCCTCTCCGGGTTTGTCATCTTCTAGTTTTCCTCTCTTTTGCCTCTTAGCTGTTATTTCATCCAACTCTTTCTGTTCTTCCTGGAAAAATAAATGGTGATCTTGTAAAACTTCAGCCTCCAGAATCAGATAATAAAATACCTGACTTTAATACCATCTACTTATTGATAAGAAGAGTTTTATTTGCTAAATGACACTAGAAATAGTTCTCTGCATTAAGAGAGAGAGTACCTTTATCAAAACCAGAGGAGAAAATGGTAAACATAGAAGGAAGAGTTTGAAAAACTATTTACACTTCTAACAAATACCCTGGGAAGAAGTTCCTGCTGTTCTAGCTTGCACCCATTGCCCCTTGTCCTGTCACCAGATGACCTTGACCTTGCTGTTGGTCCTCTTGGCCACCAGAGCACAGTGCTGGCTCAGAGTTATCCTGCTGGCCACTAGGACTCCCAGGTCCCTTACTCCCCCACTGCTCTCCAACAGGTCAGTGCCCACCCTCTCCTGGTCCCTGGGGTTGTTCTTGCCCAGATGCCAGACTCTCCCCTGCCCCTCATTGTCCCTCACTCCATCTCTCTCTGCCCAGCTCTCTCCAGCCTGTCCAGGTCTCACTGAATGGCAGCACAGTCTGGTGGGGGGTCAGCAACACCATCCAGCTTGGTGTCATCAGCAAACTTCCTGACAGGGCACCCTGATTCCTCATCCAAGTTATTAATAAATCGATTCTCCTGAAGTTGATTGTATTTATAAACAGCTTTTACTCAAGACTCTACACACTACAATGAGTTTTATTTCCAAACAGTCTTTGAACTACTTGAATGGGAGATATTTGGAACCTGTTATTTGGACACATCACATGAAGCTTCTCACCCTAAAGCACTGCATGCACCTTCTGCTTGGAGAAAGCACTGGCAAAACCGGATCTCTCATAAAACTACTGCAACGTACTGACGGTTTGTGTCTATTGTGTTGAAGAAGCACTTACTTCTGAAGGCTTGGCTACTTCTTTCTCATCGACATACTTTGCCCATGGTCCCAGAAAACCATCAATGTTAGATGCATCGTTCTCTTTGAACTTCTTCCTTTTTTCAATTTTCCTTTGTCCCGTTTCAAACACTGTTAAACCTGCAGAAGAGAACACCACACTGCCTGGCTGCTCACAGAACTCAGGATCATCAGAGAACTCTCAGAACCACAGGATCATCAGAGCCAGAAGGGACCTCAAGAGACCATTAAGTGCGACTCCCCCACCAAAGCAGGATCACCTAAAGCACACTGAGCTGCATCCAGATAGGGTTTGAATATCTCCAGAGCAGGAGATTCCACTGCCTCCCTGGGCAGCCTGTGCCAGGGCTCTGGGACTGACAAGAGAAAGAAAAGTTTCCTTATGTCTAAATGAAACTTCTTGTGTCCCAGCTTGTGCCCACTGCCACCAGGCACGACTGGCAACAGTCTGGCACTGTTCTTCCTATAGCTACCCTTCAGATAGGCTAAACACTCCCAGCTCTCTCCACCTTTCCTCATAAAACTGATGCTCCAGGCCCCCAGTCATCTTTGCTGCCCTTCGCTGGACTCTCTCCAGTACTTTCCTATCTCTTTTGAACTAGGGAGCCCAGAACCAGACCCCAGTACTCCAGATGTGGCCTCATCAGGGCACAGTAGAGGGGATGATGACCTCTCTAGACACACTTCTTNACTCTCCTTGATATGATCATAGGTCATATGATCATATGAAGGGACTGTACATTAATCTGGAGTTTTCTTACAATAAATCACTACAGTTCCATTATAAAGAGGTTCCTTCTTATTGTAAATTATTTAACTGCAGCCATTTCTGTCTGATTTGAGTGGAGCAGCAACAGACATGAGTCTACTGTCTTTACCTCACTGTGGAAGAGTAAAATAACCCTGGATATATCCTGAGGGCGAGGACACGCAGTTGAAGAGCATTTGTATACACAGGCAAGTAAGACGTTAGAAAAAGAGATGCAAGGGAGAGTACACAAGTACCACTCTCCATTGCAAACAAGTCACTCTGAGTGTTGGGTATCTCGTATCAAAGCATTCATTACATGCCCCACGTTTCTGGTAGTCAATCCTCCCAGTGGCAAACTACTCCTTCACCATTTGGCAACCTTCCAATGATTTTTCTTTGCCAAAGAACCCAACCAGCTTAACCCTGTTAAGCAAAGATAACGTGCAGTTCCCAAGAGGAGTGCCAGAGGCTGCACACACAGCGATCAGGCTGCTACTGATGAGTAGCCCCATGAAGGTGATTAGCCCAACACACAGGTATCCTAACGCAGACACAGGACAACTGCAGCCAGGGCAGAATTTAAGAGGATCAAAGAGCTGTTTCAACATACAGATTTACTCAGGCAGAGGCACACGCTGCAAAACTCAATTTAAAATTCAACAGAGTAGCCTGAAATATTGGGTACTTCAAGGCGAGAGTATTCAGCACTGCAATACTTTCCTTCCCTCTTCGCATTACGACTGCAAAGCACCTTTATTTATTGCATCTTTGGATGTGGAGTAAGCGTCTCAGAATTCCTTCCTGTGCCAATAACCTATTCCATTTCTTCTTTGCTAAGAACCTGAATGAATTACCTTGATTCTTTTCAGCTTCTTCTACAGAACCAATGTATTTGGTAGCCACTTCAGGGTTATCTATAGAGGGATCTAACGCATAACCTAGAACAAGAGAGGAAATAAAACACTGTTATTTCAAGCTTTGTTGTTCTGAACAGCTTATCTTACTCTGCATCCCCACGCACCACACTCCTCCCTAAATTTTCCTCCTGTTAGCTCTCAAGGAGCTAGGAATGACGAAGGGTTGATACCTTGAAGTCCCATCCACTTTTTACTTGGCCTGAGTAATAAGATTACTACAAAACAGTAAGGTAAGGCGCATGAGTATGCATTGCTGGGAGAACGCTTCCACTTGCACAGGACAGACAAGCAAATAAGCACACAGATGACAACGTAAGACACAAAGGGAGGGTGCTCAAGGAGGCAAAAATCTCAGGATCTTCTGGGTGTGAAGGGACCTCAGGAGACAGCTGACTGCTGCAGGTGAGGTGAACGCTGATTTTGAAATGCCACAGCAACCTCTGAGGCATTCGTAGTACGTCTGAGGAAAAGACCTGCTCAAAATCTTATCTTAGCAACACTGCATTCTAAACAGCTCCTGCTGTAGTTCAGCACACAATTTGCAAAGCCAACCAGTCGCACCAGAACCCATCTGTTGCTGCTGCTGCATGCACAGAGCCCTCCAGCTTTGGCAGCAGCTTCTGGTGCCGCAGACCCCTGTCCTGACCACGGTCTCCACTGAGTCAAAGAAAGTGCTGCTCATCTCTGCTAGTTCTGGGGATGGGAACAGCTGCAGGGAAGATGGCAGAGATGGGGGAAAATGAAGGCAAATGAAGTTTTCTAGAGCTCTGTGCTTATTCTGTCTTCCCTACTAGAAATTATTGCACCCCCCTACTAGAAATTATTTCATCCTCCTCCTACCAGAGTTGGGAAAGCTTGTTTCTTTAGAGTCACAGAATCATTAGGGAGGGGAAGGGACCTCAAAAGATCATCCAGTCCAATCCCCCTGCCACAGCAGGATCACCCAGACCCAGTTACACAGGAACACAGCCAGGAGGGTCTGGAACATCTCCAGAGAAGGAGACTTTAACTTGAAAGCAGTTCCTTACACTAATGTGGATATCAGAAGCAGCAGCAACAGCCTTTAATTTTAAAAGAAGTAAGTATTCAATTCTCTATTTCCTGATTACAGCTATTGAGTCTCATTAAAAGAAACTCAAACCCCAACAACACAAAACCTGCTGCTTTTACCCTTATAAATAATTTACAAAATCTACCAGCATTTCATGGATATTCAAGAGGTTTCTAATTTTTGATGCTGAGGTTCTCATTTTAATATGCATTTCCTTCTGGTTTTCCCCATTTCTCTTGCAGGCGATAGCATGATGCTGCAAGAATAAGAAAAGTTCATCTGGTTTCCAAGGAGCAGGTTCACTGAGCGGTTACTGCCCACCATGGCTTCTCTTTGTGGGAAAGCCTGCACCCTGCTGGCCACATCACCAGGTTTTATTAAGTATTATAGACAAGTGATGATGTCCTTTGACCCAGCGAGAATTTCCTTGTATCAGGAGGGGGAAAAAAAAGCAGCAGTGAAGATATGAAGTAATCACACACATACAGAAATCCTACAACATACATACTAATTACTATGGTTCCACTGATTCACAGTGATGATCGTGAACTTACCCAGTCCACTCCACTGAACAGTGGTCCTGAAAAGCACTGGGGTGCTGACGGGCTGAGAAGCCACCAACACCAACCACCCCAATAGCCAAAGGGTATTTTGAGGATATCACCTGACCCACCAGCCCTCAGAAAGACTACTGTCCTAGCAGATGCTCCAGTTAATTTCTTTTTAGATGCTGGGAAAAAAAATCCTTAAATTAGTCAGAGCAGCCGTTCCAAGAGCACAGCAAGTGTTCCCATACAAATGGAGCAGACAAGCTGTGGAGCTTCAGATCTGTAAGAGCTAGTCATGGAACAACACATGCCCAGGATGCTCCATGAATAGGGAGAGAAATACATACCGATGCCTTCTTAGGAAGCATAAATTCCTTCAACATCTAAACTAATGAAGGGAGAAAAGCATTCTAGACTATTATTAGGATTTACTTCCATGGATAACAACACTGAGCAGATACTGCAGTTAGATTTTTGCTAATTCAACTGCCTGCTTTTCCTAAGCCACTACTTCAATGGGTTCTCTTCCAAGCTGTAAGGTTTCTGTTAGCAGCAGGAAGATACTGCTCTGGATTTATATCAAAATCAATACAGTGGTTTACTTGTCCTCCAACTGTATTGACAGAGTCTCCGGGACTCTATTCGATACTTGTATGAGGAGGACAGTATTCTAATGAATAGGGCCCCAGGGCCAAGCACAGCTTCCCATGGAAGCAGAAACTTCTTATAGCTGGGTTGAATTTGGTCCAGCACCATTCTCACAGAAAAACTGAACAATTTCTACTTTCTAGTGGATATGTGAAAGAGGATCTTTTCTTTCTGGCTGGGACTCCCAACCACAGCTGCGAAGGACAGCTTGCTTTTATCCGACTCAGCTGGCGTGCCATACAACGTGCCCTGACTTCTACATCTCCTTCAGTTTTGATTCAAGAGGTAGATATTTCACGTTGCTTTTCAGCGAGGAAAGCTACAATTCTCCCTACACCCGTAACTTCCGTGCACCTGGGAACAGTTGGTTAAATAATCAGATTGAAGAACGTTCCAGAAAAACAGCTAATTAAAGGATGCTTTACGCTGTGCTGTGCGAGGCAGATTCCAGAGACCCACAACAACTCAGGTGTGTGGAAAAATACTGGCGGACTAACACATTCTGACTGCACTGGTCTCTCTGCAGAGTCAAGGTAACCAGAGAATAAAGGGCCTATGATTGTACAAGGCAATAGTGACTGTGGGTGTTGCACATAACCTGAGCAGATGAAAAAGTCAGATGTTATTTCCAAGTCAGAGTCGTTTTAAGCTCTTAAACTATCAGTCTTACTTACAAAATAATCCTGTTACAACCAAGTTGCTGAATACTCAAAGAGCTTTGAGATTCACGGGCAGACTTTCTTACTAAAAGACATAAATATCTTGGACATAAAATACTGAAACGCTGCAAGAAAGAAGCAGTCCACTGCTCAGGATGACACTGAAACAGCAATGGAATTATTATTCTACCACACTCATGAACAGTGTCTGTGCAACATGTAAGAACAGCAGTAAATACAACAAAAGCATTATACATGCCCACATTATTCAGAAGAATATATTCACAGACTCATAGAATGGGTCAGGTTGGAAGGGACCTTAAAGATCATCTAGTTCCAACCCCATGCCATGAGAAGAGACACCCCCACTAGACCAGGGTGCTCAAGGCCCCAGACAATCTGGCCTTGAACACTGCCTGGGAGAGAGCAGCCACAACACCCCTAGGCAACCTGGTCCAGTGTGAAGAGCTTCCCCCTGACTTCCAATCTAAACCTTCCCTCTTCCAGCTTGAAACCAAAAGTTCATTCTGATATTGATAGGGAATCTCCTCTGTTCCAGCTGGCACCCAGTGCCCCTTGTCCTATCACCAGATGACCTTGAGAAGAGCCTAGCTCCATCCTCCTGACACCCACCCCTGACAAATTTAGAGACCTAACAGGTCCATCTGACAGCAGCGAGGCAAAAAAAGACACCTGAGCTTCACTGCAAAGGCAAAATGATGTGCCTCATGGGCCAGCTCGGGCACAGCCTAATCTAGATTGGCACGTCCTGTTTTAAGTGCTGTGTTTTAAAGAAAAATACAGGTAAAACATTCCTGAGAATAGCAGGAATGACAAAACATTCGGGGGTGGGAGAAAGGCTTAAAACAGGCTGAAGAAACACGCCTGTCAGTCTAAAGAGACACGGACAGAAGGTGAAAAGCTGGTGGACCAAAGGTAGCTTCACTGCATGAAATATTAGGGATGACAGCGTTCCGTGGCTTGACAGGGCTGCTGCAGGGAATATGGGAAAGAGCTCAAATTTGCAGCACAGAAGGTTAGGGCAGGTATTACTAAAAACTCAACTACTACACTCATGAAAAAATTACAACTACAATATTTACATAGATTTTAAACCCATGGAATTCAGGAAAAAGAAAGAATGACCTTGAAGCTCTTCTGACTCAAGAGATTTGACTACATCACTGGCTTCAAGATGCTGCCTGAGAGTACAGAACCAGATTATCCCAACTCCTTTTGGGGAGCCCAAAGCACAAGAGAAGCAGATTTGCGTTCACAGTAACAAGGGTTCACAACCTCTTGGGAGTCAGGGATGAAACAAGAGCTTGAAAATACAGTGTCTAGGGAAAACAAAGATAATTAAAATAATAAATAAAGCAGTCTAAGCTTTGGCATTTCCTTTTGTGTGTTACACTCCTAAGGCACAATGTCTCATAACCCAAAGAATTAAGACTGACTTCCACATGCTGGTATCACAGCAACATTCCCGACAAGGCAGCTCAGATCTTGTTGATCTCCTAGACTGAAGGTTTGCATTTGGCATGCTCTTCCACAGTTCTCCATGGACTGAGAGACAGTACAGAAGCAACTCAATTCAATTATGGGACTTCTGAAATTGGGGAACATACATTCTGGAAGGGCAGCTTGTTCTCAAGAGGTTGTTTCCTGCGAGGCAAAGCTGTAACTCTAACATGGAATACACCTCTAGTGCCCGTGTCAACCTCTCCAAATTCCTGGAATGAAGGGCTAGGTCTCATCCAGATTTAGAAGTCTGTTGGTACTTAGAAGGTCCAACAGTGCTTTTTGATTAAGCAATTTGCAATGACACTCTTCTACTACTCGCTTGCTACTAGAAGTAGTAAGGTTTTTCTTCTACTCCTCACTAGATACACCCTGCTGCTCACCTGTCTAATAGGATGAAGGGCTGGAGGACTTCTCAGTCTAAGTCAGCATGGATGTTTTGAGCTATCCAAGCCTAACAAGGAAAAAACTTCTTTCAACAGTGAACATTTACTGCAAAAAAAGCAGATCAGACAAAACCCACTTGAGCTTTGGCTGTGATTAGGATCCAGGGCTTTCACTGAACACGTATTAGTCAATGTGACATATAAAGCTGCTTTGTTTTAATAAAGGTTCTGCAGCAGTTGAGCTGTTTTGGATAGATGATCTCATTTACACCCCGTCTTCTACTCCACTCATCCTTCATTTGCAGTCACTGCTGATGTACATGTTGGCTGCTGTAAATGTGTTTGAGATCTGCCTCAGCGCAGTGGTGCTGAGCTGCCTAACAGAGGCCAGAGGTCTCAGGATCTGTAGCTTTTAATGAGGTTTACTCACTGTTCTTCCAATATGTTATGACTTAGTCATTAAAAACGTGCATGACTTAGGTGTATGCCTAGCAATTATATTTGCTATTTATACTTGGTGTTTTCAGAAAAGATAAGTTATTACCTCCCTCTAAATCGGAAAAGGAATATTGGATTCTCTAATAGATAACTCTTTGACAACAGAAACAGAATTGTCTAGGCTGGAAAAGATCTTCAAGATCATCAAGTCCAGCTACTAACTCACCTATGCCAAGCCCACCGCTAAACTATACCCCTAAGCTCCGCAGGACTTTTAAACACGTGATTGAACCCCCTCCTGGGCACCTCCGTTCACCACCACTGTTTAGGTCTGACCATCCAGCCAGTGTCTGATCCAGCAGAGTGTTCTCCTGTCCAAACCGTGGGCAGCCAGAAACAGAAGAAAAATAAACCACTGTGATGTGCAAACACATGACAGCTTTGTTCTGTCAGATGTGCCCAGCAGAACATTTAGAACCCATAGGCTTCCCATGTTTTCTGTATTAAAAAATAAACTCATTCTTCTTACAATCCATAACAAGTCTTTAAACCTCCAGCCTCTCCAAAACTCAAAGGTTTGTTTCATTTTCCAAAATCAAACCTTCACAAGTGAAATGTTTCTTCAAGGTAAGAAAGCAGCAACTACAATGACCACCAGTACAGAGCTGTTAGGGTCTGTCTTTGCCAGGACTGTTTAGGATGCCTGCTCTGGCTTCCTTCAGTTCTTGTTCATTCAGCTTGTATCTAGAAGCAGTCACTCTGAAGAGCCAGGTAACTCAGGAAGGCTCCCTTTCAGTTTTGAGAGTGAGAGAATCTACTTGCCTAACAGATCTGGCATTATTCGTAGTATCACAAGCATGAAATTATGGTATGTGTTCTCCTGCAACTAATGGAAAAGGATTAATGAAGACAGTTTTGGTAGGAGGTTACACACTCGATTAGATTTCCAAAGGGAATTACAGAATGAGCTCTCACACACACATTCTGTGATCTCCAGACACATTGATTCTCATGCAAAGACCTTTCACCATTCCAGTAAGTCTGTGAAAAAGCAGTACACAGAGCTCACAGCCCTATTAAAACTACTCTACAGACAATTTATTTCATACAGCTTGGGCAGAGCAAAGGTGGAGGTGATATCCACGGGTCAGGACTTACCATAGGTTGCAAACGTCCTTCGTTGTTGTTCGAACATGAAATCATTGATGTGAGCTGGTTCTGCATATCCCGAAAGCATATTTCTGGGTGCAGCCATTTGTTGAGTCCTAAATGGGTTTTCTGGTCCAAACTACATCAACAATGTTAAAAGAAAGTATGTCATCATGACTCGTTTCTTATTTATGCAGGCGTAGGGGGTTTTTTTGGGGGGAAGGTGGTAAAAAAAAGAGACTTGCATTTCAAAACCTACAGAGCCAAATTATTTCCACTTATATTTTGTTATTATAGACTCAAAATCGTTAGGGATCAGAAGGGACCTCAAACTAGACCTCATGAACTAGAATACCTACACAAGGTAAGACAGTTCTACTTAAATCAGTATCTTTGCTCCCAAACTGCATGGCTTTGGTATGTTGCAAACCATAAAGTTGCTATGAAAAGGCCAATTTACATGGTTCCACAGAGGTTTTTCTAATTATAGAGCATAATTCATGTAGAACCTACCTAAAATGATACCCCTTGGTCTGAGAGAAGATAAACTCTACAAAAAGCTTACAGGTTTGAACAGTTCCTTTTAGCTTTCAGGTAGCCCGTGAGTTATAACAAAAGAGAAAGTGGTTCCTACAGTGGCACAAGGCAGCCTGAAATGTTCTTCGCTATCCACATAGAGCATAACTTCAGCTTCTAAAATACTTCACAGTGATAAGAACAGCTGAAGTACCGCAATTTTAATTTCAAATCCAACTTTTAAAAGCCATACACCCGCAAGAATGACAACTATTCGTTTTGCTTGATATAGCACAACGAGTGAATAGTAAAACCGTGGAAACAGTAGGACTACTTCGATGCAGTTCATGTTTTACCCAAAGTCTTTATAATGCTATTTTCACAGCTTGATTTTTCATTTTTGTAGCTATAATTCTGATAAACAGTTCAAGATTCATTTCAGAACAGCTTTACGCTGAAATCCAAACGCTAGAACACCAACACACCTGTGTCAAATCCTTTTCCAAGACTTCAAAATACAGCCAGCATCTGAAGAATTTGTCTTATATCAATGTCACACGAGATTTACAGAGCCTCTGCCCTTTAAGCCACAGGATTTTCTGCTCTAAAGATCAATATTGTTTCTTACCTCAGGTGCAAACATGGTTTCGTAAGTGGGATTGTATTGAACTTCCTTGATAGCTGGATCAAGGTGGACTCCTGTTTCCACATCTTCCTGAAATAAACCAGACACATTAATAAAACCACTTTTCACATACAGACCCATTTCAGACCAAACCAGGGCTGTCGTTTAAAATGAGACTCTCAGCACTATGAAAGGAGAAGAGCAGCTTGGGCAATGTTTCTATTTAAAAAACTATTGATTACAAAACGAATGCCAGGCCCCCACTGAGAAATTAATTTAAGGTACACGTGTGTGTTAATTGTTGCTTTTTTTAAAGACTTCATGTACAAAGAATCATAGAATCCTTAGGGATCAAAAGGGATCTCAAAAGATCATCCAGTCCAATCCCCCTGCCACAGCAGGATCACCCAGACCAAGTGGCACAGGAACACAGCCTGGTAGGTTGGTCTGGAACGTCTCCAGAGAAGGAGACTCCACAGCCCCCCTGGGCAGCCTGGTCCAGTGCTCCAGTACCCTCCGTGGGAAGAATTTCCTGCTGATATTGATGTGGAACCTCCACAGTTTGCACCCATTGCTGCTTGTCCTATGGCCTTGAGCAGAGCCTGGCTCCATCCTCCTGACACCCACCCCTCACAGATTTAGAGACAGGAATGAGGTCCCTCAGCCTCCTCTTCTCCAAGCTCATGAGCCCCAGCTCCCTCAGCCTTTCCTCATCAGGAAGCTGCTTTGCTTCCTTCATCATCTTCGTTGCTCTACGCTGGACACCCTCCACCAGCAACATGTCCTTAAACAGTTGTCACTTCACTTGAAGTTAAGACACCACTTTATTTCCTTGCTCTTTAAACTGGAAAAAGTGAGAACGACCAATTTTTGCAAAAACACCAAGGATTTTTCAGCTCTGCTATTTTTCCTCCTCTTTTCTCCCTGTTCAGTCCTATCATATGCTGCTCAGTAACTGAGAAAAGAAACAGATTGTGCCATGAAAGCTGATCCTCTGCTGGACAATTACAGTAATTCTGGTTCTACTCCACTGCTGGTGGAACAGCACTGAGTCACTTGGAAGCCACACAATATGTTCACTCCTAGACCACCACAGGCATAGTCTTTCTGTGTGAAAACCACTGAACCTTCAAATTGAAGCACTTGTTATATTTATCAGAGCTGCACTCCACAGAATTCCTGCTTTATTCATGCTTCCATGTGTTTGTGCATCAAGCGATAACCTCTTAATACAAAGCACGGAGCTTATCTTTTCACTATGCCTTCTTGCTTTAAAGTATGTAAATAATGTGAACCCGTCCCAACTCCCCTGACTTACTTTACTTTCACAGTATTTTAAAGAATTAACATTGTAAGAGGAAAATGAAGCATTGACATGACACATTCTGAAATGTTAGTCTATAGCAGGAGTACTGAGATTGCAGCAAGTTATCCTTCCGTTGAGCTCTGATAAAGGATGTTTCCTAGAGTCACAGAATGGTAGGGGGTAGGGAGGGACCTCTGAAGATCATCAGGTCATCCAACCCCCCTGCCAGAGCAGGATCACCTAGAGAAGATCACCTAAGAATGTGTCCAGGCAGGTTTTATTATCTTCCCAGAGGGAGACTCCACAACCACTTTGGGCAGCTTGTTCCAGTGCTGTTAGCCTCACCAAAAAAGAAAGCTTTTCCTTATACTCACAGTGATCCTCCTGTGTTCCAGTTCATGCCATCTGCCCCTTATCCTGTGGCTGGGCACCACCAAGAAGAGCCTAGTCCCATTATCCTGACACTTGTCCTTCAGATACAAGCACCCATCAGATCTCCCCTCACACTTCTCCTCCCCAGCCTGAACAGATCCAGCTCTCTCAGTCTCTCCTAATAAGGAAGATGCTTCAGCCCTCATCCTAGTGACTCTCTGCTGGACTCTCCAGTAGCTCCTTGTTCCTCTTGAACTGGAGAGTCCAGAACTGGATGCAGTATTCCAGAGTTGAGCTAACTAGGGCAGAGAAGAAGGGGAGGAGAACCTTCTTTGACCTACTTGCTGCACTGTCAACGCCCCTCAAAGCACTGCACATAACAACAGCATTTAATATCACACAACATATTTGTACAGCATTATGCCATTCCAGAAACAGAAGAACACTTAGTCCAACAGCCATTTCACGAAGTGACAAGCTATCAGCCGTGGGCATTTTATTAGGTTTGGTTTTAATTTACCAGAGGAAAGAACTCATCAGCAATCTCTGCTCACGGCAAGTTATCCCTGGGCACAACTGCACAGCGATGCCAGAAGACCATTTTAGGAGAACTCGTCTCTCTAAGGAAGGCCCAGAAAGCAAAAAGCATAAACATGGAGGTCTCACAAATCTGTCCCTGCATGCAGCCAGCATAATTTCCTTTTTATTTTGGCTAGCAGACCGTCTGCAGCGGAAACAGTCCAAGCTATACTGGTGGATACCGCTTGGATGGCACAGCCTGGGGAACAGCTTTGAACAGAACATGCTGGTGATGCCACACTCTTTCCTGCAAGCTGCTAGTTCCTGCTCTGGGCATTTGACTGTGTTGGTGCTGCATTTGTGGAGCTACACTGCAAATCAGACCAGGGAATGAATCTCAGGACAAATTACCCCACCAGAAATAATTTTTAAAAATACAGAACAGTACGACCTTCAAGTCAGAGCTGACCCTCACATCAGCCAACAAGCAACTGCAAGAGACTTTGCGGTGGCACAGCAAAGGGAAAACCTGATGCTAGAGCCTTAAGAGTGGTAAAGAGCACAGACAATGCGACTGCCCACTTATTCATTCTTGGAAGATGTTAAAGATGTAATTAGAATTCCTTTCAAAGCCTGCAGAAGGCAGTTTGCCTGAGGCTGCATTTCAAGGAATCAGATAATTCTAGGACTCTAAGGGATAAAACCCCCACACACATCTAGTCACGTACATACAAGGGCAAATACGATCAATTGTGATAGCATCTCAATTTAACAATGACAGCAAAGAGAAAGATTCCATCCACCTCTTGGTCACAAAGTAGGAAACTTCTAGAATAACTGGAAGCAACACCATACTACAGTGACAGCCACAACAGTGCTTTTGATTAGAAATTAGTTGCTTGTACTAAGATTCCCAAAACACACCAACACCCACCCTCCCCTCACCCTTTCTAGAATCACAATAACAAACAGAAAATGAGCGTTTCCCAAGCAACACTGAAAGAAAATGAGGAACACCAACTGGCTTTCATGCTGGGATTCAGCTGCACCCAGTCTACCCAATAGCAATTTCATCCAACCACCAAGGCAAACCACACAGGAAAACACCTTAAACTTGGGGGAATGTAAGAGTACCTGAGGACTCACAGAGAGGCCATAATAGAATGACAGGTGTTGGAAGATGATCTGAAGATCATCTAATCCAGCCCCCACTGCCAGAGCAGGGCAGAGAAGATCACATAAGAATATGACCAGGTGGGTTCTGAATGTCTTCTGAGACGGAGACTCCACAGCCTCTCTAGACAGCCTCTGGGCAGCAGTGTCATTAACCTCACCAAAAAAAGCTTTTCCTTATGTTCAAATTGAACCTCCTATGTTCCAGTTCATGCCCACTGCCCAGTATCCTGTTGCTGGGCACCACCAAGAAGAGCTTGGTCCCATCATCCTGACCTCACTCTTTAAGTATTAATCTCCCCACAGTCTCCTCCTCCCCAGGCTAAACAGCCCCAGCTCTCAGCTTCTCCTCATAAGGAAGATGCTCCAGCCCCCTGATCAACCTAGTGGCTCTGTAAATGTCCAGCCCCTTGATTACCCTACTCTCTCCAGTAGCTCCCCACTGCTTTTGAACTGAGGATTCCAGAACTGGAAAGAGTGTTCCAAACGTGAGCTAACCAGGACAGAGTATAGGGGGAGGAAAATCTCCTTGGACCTACTGGCTATACTCTTCTTAATGCATCTAAAAGACCATTTGCCTTATTCACCACAAGTGCCCATTGCTGGCTCATGCTCAGCCTGGGGTCCAAGAGCACTCCCAAGGCCTTTTCCCCAGAGCCGCTCTCAAGCAGGGCAGTTCCCAGTCTGTACAGATGTATGCCTTCACCAGATGAAACACTCTGCACCTGCTTTTGTTGAACCTCATCAAATTTTTCTCTGTCCAACTCTGGAGTCTTTGCAGGTCACACTGGATGGCAGCACAGCCCTCTGGCATGTCAGCCACCACTCCCAGCGTTGTAGCATCACCAAACCTGCTGAAGATGCATTCTATCCCCCCACCGAGGACACTGATTAACATATTGAGTAGGTCTGTACCCACTACAGATCCCCGAAGAAAACCAATAGACACAGACCTTCAACTTTACTCCACTCTGCTGACCACAACTCTCTGAGTTCTGTCCTTTAGTCAGTTCTTAGTCCATCTCATTGTTCAGTCATCCAATCCATCCTTCTTAAGTCTAGCTGTGAGCAGGTCATGGGAGACATGAAAGCCTTGCTGAAGCCTTGCTGAAGTCAAGGCAAACCACATCTACTGCCCTCACCTATGCTATCCTCTAAGTCTTCATAAACGGTTATAAAGCTTTACCCTGGGTGAATCCATGCTGACTGCTCCTGATAACTAAATATGATCAGCCTGCAGTCCAACAGCACGGCTCTGAGATCAGAAATCGTACACTTCAACAAGCGCCACCGCCACAGCGGGACCCATGGGCCGAGCTCGCCCACCCAGCTCTGTCTCCGCACCGCGGAGCCGGGCCGGGTAATGTTCTCCCCATCTTTAAGCCCTACACTCAGCCTGGGGCTGCCTCAGGCACCGCAGGTGCGGCGGGGCTGCCAGGCCGCAGTCCTCTGGCGACGGCGGTTTTCCTACCTTCACGGCTACTTCCGGGGCCGCATCGACGGTCAGGGCTGGAGGCGCGGCGGGGGGCGGGCGGAGGTGCAGCACGGCATCTCGGCTGGCGAGCACAGCGGCGCGCTGCGAGCCAGACTCGGCCTCGGGCTCCGAGTCGGGCTCTGAGTCGGAGCCGCCGTAGGAAGCGAGAGCGGCGATCGCCGCCGACATCTTGGCGCCGGGGATGACGGGACGGCAGGGTCCTGGCAGGTCTCGGCAACGCTCCACGGGCCTCGTCGGGTCACTTCGTCGTCAGAACGATTGATGAGCTCGCCCGTTAAAACGGCAGATGAGCTCTAAAAGATAGATATTGCTGTTTCATGGGATGTACCGGCTGCTGACCCTCGATCCTCTGCCATTACTTAAGCTGCTATTAACCTTTCAGGACTCCAGTGAGGGACTACAAAATCCAGCATGCAATGCGGCCCCAGCTCCGCGTGCCCCGAGGAGGCGGGCGGCTGTGGCGGGGGTGGTNATCCAGCATGCAATGCGGCCCCAGCTCCGCGTGCCCCGAGGAGGCGGGCGGCTGTGGCGGGGCTGCTGCCGAGAGAGGAAGCTTCATGGCGTAAGAAGGGGGTTTCGCCATCGCTGCGGCAGAGAGGCAGTAATGCGGCGAGACCCTGTGCAACCGGGAATCCGCACAGAGCAGGGCACAGGAACGGCCAGTGCCGCCGCCCTCAGCCCCGAGCACCCTCCGCCTCCGGCAGTGCCCTGGGGAGCCCCACCCCCTCGGGTTGACTGGCTGCCGGCGACCGGCTTTGGGGACGTCAAAATGGCGGGCTCCGCCCTGCCCGCGCTGGGCAGAAGCAGCCGGGGGTCCGGGCCGCACCACCCTCGGCCTGAGGCGGGTGGGTTCGTCTTCCTCAGCGTTGAGGCTGGGAGGCGGTGGCGGCTG
>VZRI01007391.1:216163-233178 GCA_013397515.1 Upupa epops
AGGCTGGCCGGTGAGTGACCCGCGCATCCCGCGCCACCCCCCACCCCCTGAGGCTTCCCCCTTCTCCCGCGCGGCGAGACGCCCCCGCCCCACAAAGGAACCGGCACTGCCGCTTTGTCCGTGCCCGTGCGGGGCGGGGGGCGGCGGCGGTGGCGGTGGTGGCGGTGACGTCAGCGGCGGGTCCGGGCAAGGTGAGGGGCTGCGCGCGTTGCCCAGCGCTCGGCGGGGGCCTTTTCGGAGCGGGGAGCCGAGGAGGTTCGATCCACCTGGTTCCGCTGCTCGGAGCGGCGGTGCCGCCGCTGCTGCCATTGTTAGGGCTGCACCGGGTGGACCGCGGCGGTTACAAGTTGTTGGGGCCAGCCGAGCGCCGTTGCCTGCCCCCCGGCGTACCGGAGCGGGGCGAGGGGGCAGAAGTGCCGGCCGGCCGGCCTGGGTAGCGCCCGCAGCTGGAGCCGAGCGTGGCCGCGACTCCCTGGCTGCATGTGCTCCGGGATTAGAGCGAGCTCACGGTGACATCGGATTGTGACACCGTGCCGTTCGGTCAGATGAAATGCGCCGGTTTGATTTCCCTAACCTTTCGGGAGGTTTGAAATTAATTCCTCGGCTTGAAAGCTTCCAACTTGGGGTTTTGTTTGTATTTCGTTGGGTTTTTGGTAAAGGATGGGATAGATGTCGGGGTAAATAGGCTGTGCAGCAAGGTGCTGCGTGTAGAGCTGCTTTCTCAGCCATGGCCATGCCTCTCTTCGGAAGCTAGGATCAGGATTTCAGGTGGAAGTCTCACATTTTCAGCACACACCTTTCTTTTGTTTGCTTCGCCAATACCTGGAATATCCCGCGTTTCACCTGCTTTTCACGTGTGGATGAGTTGACTTCTTCGCTTATATCCATGGATGTGGCTGCATGAGGAGGGGAAGCGATGCAATGCTGATTGTGAATCACTGCTCATTAATATTTTTCATCTTTCACTGCAGCCGATTTGTTTACTGCATGTAATTGTTAACCAGTTCCATATGGCTGCATTCCTATCCCCCCCCCCTCCTTGGTGTGCAGATGCTGAGCGTCGTCTGAAGTTGAAAGGTGTGCTTCCCAGAAGTGCGGTCTTTCAGGCTCTGGTTGTGCAGCCAGGCTGTGGTGTTTTATCTGGAGAATTGTGTTGCAAATGGATAAAACTAATTCTGCTCTGGTAACCTTGAATTTTGAAGGTTTCGGTGACAAAGCTTTTGGTAGTTTGGTGGTGTTCTTGCCTAAGCACTGGTAGATCGCTGAAATGTAATGATCTGGGATTCTAGATGCTTTCTTTGTAGAACCCATGGAAATAATTTGCTGGGTTGGAATTAGTTGCCCCCTCTTCGGTGCCAGTGTGCTGGTACATAGCTGGCACGCAAGAAGACACCCAGTGGAACAGCCTCAAGTTTCTCATTGCTGAAATTGTAGGAAAGGTGACTTCTGAGCAAGTATGTGGATGCTGTGCTGGTTTTGGATGTGAAAGCATGAACTGGCTGTGCTTCATGAGTGTAGATGATACAGATGGCTACCTAGAATCTGGCTTTACTGAAAAAGCTGAGTAATCGCTGCTTGCCATTTGTGTCATGATAAATTAATATCTTAACGCGCAGTGACTATTAATTCAGGAAGGGGTAGTGATGAATCTAAACCAAATTAAGAGAGATACAGCCTTTTAGAAAAGTTCTTTTCATTTATCTCTGCTTGCTGTAAGTACGTTCTGTTCGCAGCGGGTTCCAGAAATCACATTGTGTATTGGATGCTGCTGGTTCGGAGGCAGCATCTTTCTAGTCCACTGGAAGATGATTTGGGTTACTTTGCTTTCCTTTTTATTTGGCATTTCCCCTGCTGCTTTTCCCTGCAGTCGCTTTGCCTCTCCTGCTTTGATTTTTCCAAAGGAAAATTAAAATGTCCCTCTTTGTAGAGCAGCTTGGCAAATAAAAAGGGCCTTTAGGCACCTGTTTGTTCCTACTCCCCATGGTGAATACTAGACAGAGTATTACCGTGACTTTTTTCCCCAGGTGAAAAAGGAAGAGGTATCTAAAATGAGTAGTTTCTTGAGCAGGAGAAGCTTGGCATCTTTCTTTTTTGGGCTTGTTCTTATATTTCATGGATTATTTTCTTTCCTGTTTGAAGCACTTATAGGCTCATCCTTTCATGGATCATCTATTGTCTGATAAGGTCTTAATGTGTACCGCAGCCTCTTCCGGGGCCAGGACACTTAACAACATCTTGATTTCATGAACAGAGCATTTTCTTAGGAAATTATTTTCAAGACCTTTACCCTGCTGTCAAATTTGATTGACTTCAGAGAGCCAGTTTCCAAATCCCCTGCCCAAACACTTCCTGCATGAGGCTAATTTCCTTCCAATGAAGCTTTAACTCAACGTTTGATTTTTCCCTTCACATCTATCTTTACTTCCCCGTAGCAGATAATGGACCCCGTTTCTCTGCCTTTACTGGATTTTTCCTGACTCTCTTTTCCCTTCGCTTGCTCTTTCGTGGGTGCGTTTTATTGCCTCTTAGCGTGATGGATGTGTTTCATCTCAGACCCTGTGTTTTCTCTTGGTTTTTCTTCTGCACTGAGGATGATGCATGTAATCCTGCTTGTTCTTTTTTTCCTCTGTGGTTTTTTTTAACACTCTTATACTGCTCTCAACCCACTTGCGTGCACACTCGCCTCTCATCCACCAAGAACTGTAGGTCTGCAGTTTGGAGGGAAGGATGGGGGGGGGAAGCTAGGTACTTAGGAGATGGAGAATTGAACTAAAGCATGAGGTTCTATTATTTGTGGGAAATACAAAGTTTGGGGAAAAAAGAAAAACAAGGCTTTTTCCTTCTTAAGCTTTTGGCTGCTGAGCAGGGCTGTGATGGAAGTCTTACCCAGTTCCTGTTACTGTGTTCGGGTTGGGACTCTTTAACCTTCTGCTTCTGTGTCCGATGCATCTTAATGTACTCTCTTTAATTTAGCAGCTTGGAGCGTGGAGCATCTTTTATAATTCGTGCTCTGCCTCTTCTGCCACCTTGAGGCCTCTGACTGCTGCCAGGCTGATAATACCTCTCTTCCAGAGGTAGTCCAATCTTTCTGGACTAGGTCCCGGATTCTCAGAGATATGAAGGCGCCAGATTGCAATAGGAGTTCTGTGTTCCAGTACATCTGTGAATCAGTCTCTTACATTTTTGGGGAGGGATCTTGAGGTTGCCTGACACAGATTACAGGCTATGCATTTCACGCTTACAAGATGCGGGTTCAAATTACAAAAGATACAGGATAAGACTGGAACAATTTAAACTGCAGAGCTGCCTCCTCCTTAGAGGTCAGAAGCTGTGTTGCTTTTTGGAACTACTCTAGTGCAGTGCTGTGACCTGCATCTTACAACACAAATCGATCAAAGGCAGCAAAACATTGGTTATAGACTTAGAATTATAGAATCCTCAGGGATGGGAAGGGACATGGAAAGATAGTCCAGTCCAATCTCCCTGCCACAGCAGGATCACCCAGACCAAGTCACATAGGAACACATCCAGGCGGGTCTGGAACATCTCCAGAGAAGGAGACTCCACAGCCTCCCTCCAGGAAAAGAAACTAATTTGGACAAATAGAAATTCTCTTTAATACTAGATTCTCTAAAGAACTGGGGGTTTCACACTGTCAGTCAGGGGACAGAAAATGTTATCAGAAGGGTGTACATTTCTAAAATCATATTTAATAACTTAGGTGCACATCCCTTTGGAGGGCTGGGAAGCTACATGGAATGCTAGCTTATTTATCCTAGTCTGTTGATGTCATAAATGCCCTTCTACACACAAGGCACTCCAGAATGTTAAAGTGTGACTACCTTTGTTAAAGCGCTTAATGAAGAGCACAGTGATGGATCACTCTCAATGAGTTTATGCCTTGTTGATGGGCTTTTTAGTTAGGATGCAGCATGAATTAGTCTTCTGAGAGCGGACTCGGTACAGAAGTAGATGATTATGAACGCTATAACTGTCTGACACGTAGGAAACAGGAGTCCACTGTAATGCCAGGTGGGGTTTTTTGGCGTCTAATAGAAAGCATCAGATTCTGTTGAAACATCTCGAACAGTTAGGGTGTTTGTTCACTTTGATTTCCCTTTTTCCCTGCTCTGTGGTAAGCTGCATTCATTTACTGGGAGTAGTATTAATAGAGTCTCTGTTCCCTATCTGGCTCTTATTTTCACAGATTTGGAGAATCTCAATGTCCTCGAGGCCGATTTAGTAGAAATTGGTCAATAGGTTTTAGGGCGCTGAAGGAGAGCTGCTAACAGATACTCTGCATGAGTGTCCAACTTCGCTCGCACAGGAAGCGCGTCTGAAGATTGTTTGGCACCGCTCAAGAAGAAGCGAGCACAGGGAATTCTTTCCCCTTACAGTCACAACTGCTTGTAGATAGAAGTATCCAATGACAACAAAGACTGATGGTTGACTGAGTAGTACCAACTAGTGTTACTAATGTAGTTAGTACTGCTTCTACACTGGCAGTCGTGCCTTACTAATAGGGGGTTTGATTGCAGTAAGGGCACCGCAGATTAAAGGGGTAATTGAAGGTTCCTCAAACCATTTAGGCCACCAAATGGTGAAGTCAGTGCAACAGTCAAGTGTTTTTTTCAATGGTCACAAAGCATTCAGAGCTACCAGAAATAAATGTTCTGTACAGAAGGTTAATGTTTTGTCTTAGGTCAGGAGCTGTTTCATATTTTCTATTAATAATCCACTGAATTTGATGTATAAAATAGCAGTGTTTACTGGCGACTGAAAACTGTGTGATCAATGATCAACACTCAAGAGGCCACCTGAGAAATCTAAGCAAGCGGTGTGAAAGGGCAGCAACAGGCAGAACTCAGGGTGTTGAGTAAAACTCGTATGAAACTGTGCTTAGGAGGCAGACAATAAGAAACCATTTACAAGTCTTAAAAGTTCCTACATTAACAAAATGAATAAAACAAGATACAGGCGTCTTAGCAACTTGCTGAGCTATTGCTACCCAGTTCATATCTATAATCAGAAGTGGGGTGTGTGGAAGTATGAAGAAGGAACTCCTTTCCTATCCAAATTCCTTAATTCCTATCTGCCGTGCAGAATTGTTATGAACTGGCTCTTAGTTTACGATGCGGTGACTTGTCTTTTCTAGAGTGCTCTGTGAACGATATGGCAGAGGCTTTCAAGCGATTGAGAAGATTGGAATTAATAACCCAAGAAAATGTAATGCAGATCAAAACAGTGAGAAGCAGGACGCTGTGAAATAGATGTGGTTTTACATTCTCAGGAAGCACATTTAAAAGAAAAAAAGCTGCATTCACTAAAAAACAATTTATTGAAGCTCTAAGCTTTTCAAACGAAAGGGGAATTGGAATTACTTCCCTTGCTTCTTCAGTGTAGCCCCGTGTTTTAGAATCATTAAGGATTGGAAGGGACCTCAAAAGATGATCTAGTCCAGTCTTCCTGCCACAGCAGGATTGCCTAGACCAAGTCACACAGGAACATCTGCATAGAGAAATGAAGATGGTGAAGGAAGTCAAACCCCTCCCTAATGAGGAAAGGCTGAGGGAGCTGGGTCTCTTAAGCTTGGAGAAGAGGAGGCTGAGGGGAGACTTCATTCATATCTATAAATACGTGAGGAGTGGGTGTCAGGAGGATGGAGTCAGGCTCTTCTCAAGGTCATCTGGGGATAGGACAACGGGCACTGGGTGCCGGCTGGAACAGAGGAGGTTCCCTATCAATATCAGCAGGAACTTCTTCCCAGGGAGGGTCCCAGAGCACTGGAACAGGCTGCCCGGGTGGGTTGTGGAGTCTCCTTCTCTGCAGACATTCCAGCCCCGCCTGGCTGTGTTCCTGTGCCACTTGGTCTGGGTGATCCTGCTGTGGCAGGGGGACTGGACTGGATGATCTTTCAAGGTCCCTTCCAATCCCTAATGATTCTATAGGGGAACTTGAGTAGTTCAGCCTGTGCTTATAAAAAAAGGTGTGCAGTGTCAGCTTTTCATGGAAAAAAAAGGAAATGCTTAACTTGTTCGATCTTGTTGAGCCCCTACCACTGCATGCTTGGAGAGGTCTTTTATGCTCAGCTGGTTCTGCCTTTCTTGTTGGTTTTAAAGGAGACGGCTGTGACTGACAAACTTCTACAGTGATTCCTGCACAACTGCACAGGCAGTTGGGAAATGTGCTGGGCTTGAGAACATGACTGAAAATGCAAGCTGATCATAATAGTAGGAGGAAAATGTACCTTACAGATAATTTAGGAGGAAGTATAGATGGCCTAGACTGCTGTAGAGGTGGTGGGGAAAGTTTCTGGTGTTGCAGTCTGATTTGAGTGTGTTTGTATGAGAATAGATCACAAATGACACAAGTATTGGTGTTGCAGGGGTCTGTGTGGCAGCTGAGGAATGGTGGTGTGAGGCAGAATGTGTGTCATTGCTATACAGAATGGACTGACAGTATACCAGAGTCGTGAAGACTCAAGACTATTGCACTCTAGGAACTTCAGATGCGGCTGCCCCCTTGGAACAGCAGCGTTTGCATCCCCAGGCGAGACAATGAAATGCATGCTGTAGCTGTAGCTAACAGGAGTGCAGTTTTTTAGATGACACTGTCACCCGTGGTTTTTTAGATGACACTGTCACCCGTGGTTTTTCAGATGACACTCTCTCCATCGTACTCCGTGGTTAATCTGGAAGCTTAAACGAGGAGCCTTTGCTGCAAGGCATTTCACAGCACTGCAGGCATAAGAGGAGGCTGGGGCAGGTGCTGGCTCCTTTCCAGACACTTCCTCAGGTGCAGTCTTCAGGTTGAGACCCCGGGAATGTTTTAGAAGATCTACGCTTGAGCGGTACAATCAGACTTGTCTGATTGGTTCATAATGCAAAGCCGCTTGACTCAGTGTAGAGCAACGCAAGTTAATTCTTTCAGTGTGAGAGTAAAGCTGCCCGGGCAGCTCTGAAAAACCATCTTTTGAAGGAAAGCTGATGCTCTCCTCTCTGTGAAAATGGAGTTGTAGTGAATGGTGCCTGTAAATACTGCTGGTGGTTTTTTTGGGGGGGGGGTTCAGTGTGAGCTTTTTATTAAAGCTTATTAAAACAAAGCCACACAGGTTCAGGGAGAGGAGTCACCTTTGTCAATAAGTGATGGGTGTGTGTAAGAGTTCCTGCAGGGTTTCTGTGTGACCTTTCCCAAGTCTGATAGATCAAACTATTGTTTAACAGCTTGTAGCATCTATGCTTCTTAGAATGAAAGCAAAGCACAGTCCTTAGAGCTGCTCTGCTCCTTAAAATCTGTGCAGCAAATGAAAACTATTTGTTTTCAGGCTGGTGTTGTCTCAAAAGTGTAAGAAACCAATAACTAGAAATTGGATTCGAGAAGCGAAAAAGGTTGTGTGGAAAAGTAGAGAAAATTACTGATGGGACTGTGCTGCTGTTCAGCGAGAGCTGGGCAGAGAGAGATGGAGTGAGGGACAACAAGGGTCAGGGGAGAGGCTGGCATCTGGGCAAGAACAACCCCAGGGACCAGGAGAGGGTAGGGACTGACCTGTTGGAGAGCAGGGGAGGAGAAAGGGACCTGGGGGTCCTAGCGCCCAGCAGGGTGACTCTAAACCAGCAATGTGCTCTGTTGGCCAGGAGGACCAACAGCATCCTGGGGGGACCAGAAGGGGGGTGGTTAGCAGATGGAGAGAGGTTCTTCTCCCCCTCTACTCTGCACTAATGAGACTGCATCTGGAGTACTGTGTCCAGTTCTGGGCCCCTCAGTACCAGAAGGACACAGAGCTGCTGGAGGGTGTCCAGTGTAGAGCAACGAAGATGGAGTAGAACAGCTCCCTGATGAGGAAAGGATGAGGGAGCTGGGTCTCTTGAGCTTGGAGGAGGCTGAGGGGGGACCTCATTCATGAGGGGTGGGTGTCAGGAGGATGGAGCCAGGCTCTCCTCAAGGTCATTTGGGGATAGGACAAGGGGCACTGGGTGCCAGCTGGAACAGAGGAGGTTCCCTATCAATCTCAGCGGGAACTTCGTCCCAGGAAGGGTACTGGAACAGGCTGCCCAGGGTGGCTGTGGAGTCTCCTTCTCTGGAGACATTTAAGACCCGCCTGGCTGTGTTCCTGTGCACCTTGGTCTGGGTGATCCTGCTGTGGCAGGAGGATTGGACTGGATGATCTTTCGAGGTCCCTTCCCATCCCTGAGGATTCTCTAAGGGAATATAAATAACAGCAGCTTTCAAAGAAGGCAAAGTGGGCATATATGTCAAAAATAATGGTAGTCATGTTGTTACTGTCTGTGGTAAAACCTCTTCTGTATCCCTGTGTTTAAAATACTATTATTGACATACTTATGTTTAATATCTTAATTTCTTATATAAA
Source organism: Upupa epops (assembly GCA_013397515.1). Classification (NCBI taxonomy): domain Eukaryota; kingdom Metazoa; phylum Chordata; class Aves; order Bucerotiformes; family Upupidae; genus Upupa; species Upupa epops. The sequence continues at coordinate 224,532 of VZRI01007391.1, forward strand.
AATGATTCAAATATTATGTCCAACTAAGCTTCTTACCGCTTCTGTAGTATCTTGAATTCATCATTTGAAAACAGAAAGTGGAGGAAGGAGGTCTCATCTATTTGTGTGTGAAGGAGTTAGTTTTTTGTTCACTGAAATTTTAAAAGAAAAACAACCTGATAGTTTTGGTGACAACCTAATCTAGAAGGCTTTGGGGTTTTTTCATATTGCAGCTCAAATTCAAAGCGTCTGTCATGGTGATGTGGATAAATCAAGACAATATTCCTCACAGAGTTGTTATTACAGGCTAATGTTCATCTAGTAATAACATAGTTAACAGCAAATAAATGGAACGTGAGTGCACTGAAAATTGACGTGACTGAGATGAAGGATGCAGTGGTGTTTCTGTCTGTAGAACACGTTCTCAGATCTACACAGACTTTCCTTTCCTGTATTTCTGATGGTCCTGTATTTCTGATGGATCTGAGTGGCTCGAGAGCTGCCCAGCAGAACAGGACCTGGGTTCAGTTCTGAGCCTCTCATGCTAGGAAAGACATGGAGATGCTGGAATGGGTCCAGAGTAGAGCTACCCAGCTTGGGAGGAGTTTAGAGAATCAGTTGTGTGAGGAGAGGCTGTGGGAGCTGGGCAGGGTTAGTTTGAAGAAGAGGAGGCTGAGGAGGGACCTCCTTGCCCTCTCAAACTCCCTGAAGGGAGGTTGTAGAAAAGTGGCGCAGGGGAGGGTTAGATTGGATCTGAGGCAGAGATTCTTTGCAGACAGAGTGGTTGGGCACTGTCAGGGCCTTCCCATGGAGGTGGTAGAGGTGGAGATGGTTTTGCCTGGAGGTGTTGAAGAACCCTGTAGCCATGGTGCTTCAGGCCCTGCTTGAGTGGCAGCAGCGAGGGGGTCAGGTTGTGTTTGTCAGCCTCTCAGGGACTGAGGTTTTTTGTTGTGGTGGGGATGGTTGGACTTGGGGATCTAGGAGGCCCTTTCCAACCAGGATTACTCTGTGACTCTGTTATTGTTTTACCAATTAAGACTGCAAGATTAATACCCAAAGTGCTTATATTCAGTAGATGTATGCCAAATATTGGTAGTAGCAATGCAAGCCTCCTGCCCACACACCAAATGCTACTACTTGCTTTCAATTCATACTTAACGAAGTTGCTTTAATGATGTAAAAGGAAGCTGTGTGTTCCTTTCCTTACATAGAGTGAAAGGGTATTTTCCACCTTTGGCAGCACTTCATCTGGTATCTTCAATTGAAGATGCACAGATAAGTGGTTTCTCACAGCGCAAGAGAACACCCATTTCTGAGTTTCTAGTGGAAGGCAGAGACCTATTGTGGTTTCTCTGCACTTCTCCTTGAGATCCACATTCAATGTGAAGCCCATGAGTGCTTTGGGATAGCGGCAGAATGTGCAGCTGGAGATGGAGAGTTTTAGACTTGATGTGAGGAGGAAGTTCTTCACTGGGAAAGTGGGGAGAGCCTGGAAGGGGTTGCCCAGGGAGGTGGTTGGGGCCCCGTCCTTGGAGGTGTTTAAGGCCGGGCTGGATGAGGCTCTGGCCAGCCTGATCCAGGGTGGGGTGTCCCTGCCCATGGCAGGGGGGTTGGAACTGGAGGATCCTGTGGTCCCTTCCAACCCTGACTGATTCTGTGATTCTAGAACTTCTTCCCAGTGAGGGTGACAGGGCACTGGAGGGGGCTGCCCTGGGGGTTTTGTGAAGTCTCCTTCTCTGCAGACATCTGAAACCCACCTGGACTGGGTGATCCTGCTGTGGCAGGGGGATTGGACTGGGTGATCTTTCGAGGTCCCTTCTGATCTCAGATGATTCTATAAGTAGTAAGCGTGGTGCTCCTGAGTTCTGGGCAGGAGACATTTTGATACTGAGGGTTGGTTTTGTTCACTAGTTTTCTCACTTGAAAACATAGCATCCAAAGTCTGGGAATAGAGTGCCGAATTCCCAATACTCTTCTAGATCTCAAACAGAGCCCAGGTGGAGTGAGTTACCCATTTTATGTTTGTCTTGGCTATTTGTTTGCCACAAGCTGGCTAATGTAGGCACATTGTGATCACTGTAGGTATCGTGACGATCCAGGCACCGGTGACTCTAGAAATATCTTGTAGGATGTCGCGTTCTCTGCATTGCCTCAGTTTTTACTGTGCAGCAAATGGATGTGTATTTTTTAGCTCACAATTAGTACACCTGCTCAAGTGCAGACCTTTCCTCGGTGCTGCTGGCCTGTGACAAGAGCATTATTATAACTGTATTTCTTCAGTCAGAAGAGCAGTAGGAGGAATAATGCATTTAAATATACCCAATCGTATTTAATTTGTTGCTTAGCAGCCAAAGCAAATTATGGAAGTCTTAAAGAGATCAGATATTGCTGTAGCAACGGGGTTTCAGATGGGCTTGGCCGGGTCTCTTGTTTAATATTATACTAGGTGACCCTGCTGTGGTAGGGGGACTGGACTGGATGATCTTTCGAGGTCCCCTCTGATCCCTAAGGATTCTATGAACAGTGAGCAGTCCCAGCATCATGATTCTATGATGCTATACCAAAGTTAGGAGTTTGGGGGAGGGAGTTGGCTTTTTCCCAATGCTCTCATTAGCCAGAATCAGTTTGATGTAACCCAAAGGAGCATCAGCAGAAAAGCCAAAGTGAGAATTAAAGTAAGAAAGTAACTGGTGGAGAGAAAAGAGGCAAAAACAGGCAGCAACGACTCTGCCTTTGGACATCTCACCAGGTGAGCACTTTAGTGAGGTATATAACTAGGTTAGGTACTTTACCTAACTAGTGCTAGGTACTAGATGAGGAAGTGTACAGAGATAAGAAGTGAGAATCCCTATTTGGATGTCCAGGGAATTCCCTGGAAGCAGTTGTACTTGCAAGTTCATTCAGTACTTAAGTTCAAGAGCATAGGAAAGGCAGTAACTCATCAGTGCTCTTCTGGAGGTACAGGTGATGCACTTTCTGCACAGGACAAGCCATGTTACATGTGAAACCTTAATCACTTGGTCTTAATTTCCATTTACTGCCTGTGGTTGGATGCAAAGGGTAGTAATCACCACAGCAAAGGCAAACAGAAGCGTTGAGAATATACAATTCTCTCAGTGATGTTCTGTTCCCAGGATTTAACGCAGGAAGGAATTCCTAGGGACTGATGGTTGGGGGTTGAAGATGTGCAATGTAAGATCTGTTTAGATATAACAGTGCCTCCAGATCGGTGTAATTTTTCCCTCCTCTAATTTTTTGGGCTTTTTTTCTTCCAGCATAGTGTTCACTGTTCTTTTAAAGTCTCGTTGTGGTCTAAAGGAATCATTATGTGGGCAGCATCATTTTGTGGTAGCTTTTGATGCGTAAACAACTGCTGCCAAGAGAGGAGCTGGATATTTATGTAAAGAGTTGTTTGTGTGTGCCTTTTTAAATGAGCAGAATATCTTCACAGGGAGGGTAATGGAGCACTGGAACAGGCTGCCCAGGGGGGTTGTGGAGTCTCCTTCTCTGGACATGTTCCAGACCTGCTTGGCTGTGTTCCTGTGCCACTTGGACTAGGTGATCCTGTTGTGGCAGGGGGATTGGACTGGGTGATCTTTCGAGGTCCCTTCTGATGACTTCACTGGGAAGAAGTTCCTCCTGATATTGAGATGGAACCTCCTCTGTCCCAGCTTGTACCCATTGCCCCTTGTCCTATCCCTAGATGACTTTGGGAAGAGCCTAGCTCCATCCTCCTGACACCCCCTGCCCTCACAGATTTAGAGACAGGAATGAGGTCCCCCCTCAGCCTCCTCTTCTCCCAGCTCAAGAGCCCCGGCTCCCTCAGCCTTTCCTCATCAGGGAGCTGTTCTACTCCCTTCATCATCTTCGTTCCTCTGCGCTTGACACCCTCCAGCAGCTCTGTGTCCTTCTGGAACTGAGGGACCCACGACTGGACACTAGGGCAGAGTAGAAGGGGAGAAGAACCTCTCAGGGTCTGGTATCCACCCCCCTTCTGAAGCGTGCTTTAATCACGTCTAACCTATTGCCGCATTCCTCTTGGGCATACGAGTTACTGTGAGCACAGTGAGCTTTGCAAAGACGAATATCGAGGGTATTTTTACAAAGTATGGGATGCTTGAGTGCTTTATCTTTGAAAAGAACATAGTTCTAAAATTACTTTAAAGTAAATCTCTCTAAAAATACCTAAAATAAAGGTATATGTGTGTTTTGATGTCTCTACTGGCTTTTTGGGTTGCATTGGTTTTTTTCTTCCTAGGCTGTGAGGAGAGAAGGGAGGGACAATGAGCACCTGCAGTACTCAAAAGCCAAGAAGCTTCCTAGAGTCTTTCTGCTTTTCCAGCTCACTCCAGCTGAGGAATTGTTCATTTAAGAACCCTGCCTTTTCCTACCTAACAAGACCATTGAGATAGTTGAAGTCAGTCAATAGTGCTAGAGACTTTAAAGATTACAGTCAGTGTCTTTAACTGGGTCAGGGAAACAATAGGTGGGTTTGCAGAGAGAACAAAAGCTGTGTTACCATTGCTTCACCAGAAAAATTATGTAGACCTAGATCTGGTTCTGTTCGTTCCTGGCTTCTGGCTTAATGACAGCTGTACATGTAGGTAGAGGAGCAACCAGAGTACGCTCACACGTCTGTCCAGCAGGCTCTAACAGTTTATTAAAGAATAAGGGCTAGGAAAACAATCCACTTATCTTGTGATGTGTTTAATACAAGATAGAAAACTCTTCCTGCTCTATACTCAAGATGTACTCTACATATGGTGCAGTACCTGTGGCCTCTGATGGTGGTTATCGTTTGAGTTTTATTTAATGGGTGGAAAGAACAACAAGGCCAAGCGCTGGGTCCTGCATGGGGTCACAACAAGCTGATGCAAGGCGTCAGGCTTGGGTGAGAGCCGCTGGAAGGCTGCTTAACAGAAAGAGACTTGAGGTTGTTGAGTGATTGTCAGCTAAATATGAGCCAGCAGTGTGCTCTGGTGGGCAGAAAGGCCAATGGCATCCTGGCTTGTAGCAGAGACAGCAGGAGTAGAGAAGTGATTGTCCTGTACTGGGCACTGGTGAGAATACACCTTGACTCTGGGGTTCAGTTTTGGGCACCTCAGTACAAGAAATGCATTGAGATGCTGGGGTGGGAGCAAAAAAGGGCTACGAGGCTGGCAAGTGCTGTGGGGAGCAAACCTTGTGAGGAGCAGCTGATGGAGCTGAGTGGCATAGGCATGCTGGAGGGTAGTGTGGCTGGAATACAGCTTGGCAGGAAAGGCTAGCACCGTGCTCTTGCAGCAAAGGACAGCAGTGTCTGAAACTGCATTAGGCAGAGGATCCCTAGCAAATGGAGATATGACCATTCCCCTCTACCCAGCGCTAGGCAAGACCGTGTCTGCAGTGCTGCATTCAGTTGTGGCTTCCCCAAGTGCAGAGGAGGCATAGACATACTGAAGTGAAAGGCTGCAAAACTGAAGGGATTTGAGCGTCTGTGACACAGGGAGAGTCTCGGCAAGCTGGGGTTGGTTACCCTGGAGGAGAGGGGAGACTGGGGGGAATCTCACGATCAAGTGATCCAAGCAACTTAACCTCCTCTAGCTGCAGTTCTTCGAAGGGCTGTCACTGTGTGTGCCGTGACTTACCTTCCACCTCTGGAGTTTGTACTGCCTGCAGCTGAGGGCCAGAAGTGAAAGACCTGTGGTCAGCATAACTCAAGAAACCCCTTGTAGGTCAGTAATTATTCTCTGCTTATAAAGCAGTTGTTGAGTCTGAAGGTGAAGTTCTGGTGCTCCATTTTCCTGTGCAGCGATACGAGCACGTTATCACGGTGGGGAAGGTGATTACCCTCTGTGCTGTGCAATTTTAACAACTCTGTGGAGTAGGTGAACTGTATTGAGTAATCAGTTCCCCTCCTGTTAGCTGCTGACGTGCTCTCGCTCTAGTGTCACGCTGTCTGTGCTACTAGGTAGATTTTCATGTCCTTTCATACCTGTGCCAGTGAGAACATACAGACTTGTTTTGATTCTTTTCAGTACTGATCATCAAATGGAAGGCTGGTCGGTATTTTCTCCTCCTCCCTTAGGAAACGGGTGGGAGGTGAGGGAAAGAAGCAGCAATGAGGTAACACTGGAAATCATGCTGCAGCACATCATCTTCTGGAACGGTGGGTGGTTTGGGGCTGCGTGCATCTTACGAGACGTGTTTTCAGAAGCTGGCATAAAATTACATCTGCTTCCCGGAGTGATCTGGTTGTGCGGTTCGGCACATGCTTGCACATATGTTTAAATTTACTTGTTCTGTGCAAAGTGTCAGGGGCTTTGAAGTACAAGACGTGTTTTTCACACATTTACAGCTAAATATAGCTAAGCCCACCTTGCTTTTAGACTGTTATTCTCAGTGGCTTGAATGAGAATGTGAAAAGCAGGGTCTGCATCTGTTAGCAGGTTTTCCTTTAAGCACTGTAAATCATAGAATCCTTAGGGATCAGAAGGGACCTCAAAAGATCATCCAGTCCAACCCTCTGACACAGCAGAGGGACCAAGTCACGCAGGAACACGGCCAGGCAGGTCTGGAACTCTGCAGGTCCGCAGAGAAGGGGACTCCACAACCCCCCTGGGCAGCCTGTGCCAGTGCTCCGGGACCCTCCCTGGGAAGAAGGTCCTGCTGAGGTTGAGAGGGAACCTCCTCTGTTCCCAAGGGCACCCATTGACCCTTGTCCTATTGCCAGATGACCTTGAGATGAGCCTGGCTCCATCCTCCTGACACCCACCCCTCATGAATGAGGTCCCCCCTCAGCCTCCTCTTCTCCAAACTCAAGAGACCCAGGTCCCTCAGCTTTTCCTCATCAAGGGGCTGCTCTCCTCCCTTCATCCTCTTCATTGCTCTATGCTGGACACCCTCCAGCAGCTCTGTGTCCTTCTGGAACTGAGGGGCCCAGAACTGGACACAGTACTCCAGCTGCAGTCTCACCAGTGCAGAGTAGAGGGGGAGAAGAACCTCTCTCCATCTGCTAACCACCCCCCTCCTGATCCCCCCAGGATGCTGTTGGGCCTTTTGGCCACCAGAGCCCATTTGTAGCTCAGAGTCATCCTGCTGGCCACTAGGATGATGATACCCGCTCATTTTCTGTGCTTTATGCAGCAGCAGTTGTTAACCCAGATTTCAAATATCAGAAGTTTAGTGGAAATGTCAGTTGATGCAAAGATTTAGTACTCATCTTTCAACTTCTGCAGAGAACAACAACAGCTCAGAAAGTACACTCTGTACGATAAAGAGCAACATTTAAACGTGAGGCAGACTTCAGTAAACACAACTTGAGGCGATTTACTTTGTGCATAATGTTTGTCATCTTAAGGTTGTCAGGTTAGTGTTAACAAAGAAAGGACATGGGTTGGAAACGAGTGGTTTAGGAAGTATGTGTATATCAGCTATGTGTATATACACAGCATGTTACAGGTTGGAAGGGACCTCCATAGATCCTCTAATTCCAACCCTTATGAGGTCTGTGTGTATATACACAGAAAACATTGTCAGTAGGAAAGCAACAGATGTCTTTAAAAAAAGGAGATGCTATTTTCCTCTCTACTTTTCATAGCGGTTCATGTTGGCTGCAGAAGCTCTGACAACAGATCACAGACCTAAGCCTCTTTTTTGTGTTCCTTTGGCACTCTGGGTGAGGTAATGCATTCTCTTTACCCAGCAACAAGTAGCTTTTTGGTGACTGGGAGAATGGAACAGTTGGAGATCCGAGCTGGTAAACAGAACTGAAATGCAGAGGAGAGTCACTCAACCAAAAAGCCCTGAAACATTTCCTCTTGTATTCTCTCCTTCATCAGTTTAAGAGAAAAGTTGGGGTAAGGATAGGAACAAAGGGGAATTTAATAACTTTAGTAGACGTAAGAGTTATCATTCTCCACACACCTGAACAGAAACTGTTCAAGAAACCAAGCATCAGCTACTACTACCCCTCTTACCACCTCATTATCTGTCCTCATTAAAGTTGAGGGGAAAACGGGTGTCAGCTGGAACATCGGAGGTTCCACATAAAGATGAGAAGAAACTGCTTCTCAGTGAGGGTGACAGAGCACTGGAAGGGAGGCTTCCCAGGGTGTGTGTGTGTTATATAGTCTCTTTCTCTGGAGACATTTAAAACTCACCTGTGTGACTTGGTGTAGGTGACCCTGCTCTGGTGGGGGGATTGGACTGGGTGGTCGTTTGAGGTCCTGATCTTTCCAGGTCCCTTCCAGTCCCTAACATTCTGTGCTTCGGTGTGTCTGACAATGCTCACTCTATCCATGGGTTATATAACTCTTTAAAAATGAACACACTCCCCCCCACAGACCCCAACATCCCAAGCTATTATTTAAAAAACTAAGCTCATGTCATCCCTTCTGATAATCCTGGTTTGACGTCTTCTGGAGCCATAAAGAAACTTCCCAAGGGTGCTCGAAAACAAAGTCCATCCTCCTTTAAAAACAGTTTCACTTTCGTCTTCATTAAATGTGGTAACAGAGGAGTCAGGCAACTAATTTCTAAATCAATGTTGTCTGAGGGGTTTTTGAAGATCAGCACATTAGTTGCATAGCTGGAGATCTGGAGTTGGCAAAACTGCATGCACAAGGAAACGTTTGTTCTGAGTCGCACAAAGCACTTCTGTTTACATGGTCCTAGTGGCCAGCAGGGT
>VZRI01007392.1:0-10822 GCA_013397515.1 Upupa epops
GTAATGTTCACTGCAACAACTATGCTGGGCCCAGGTAGGTAAGAACAGTGTGTATCTGTCTTTGTATTTTGATGATGATATTTTGCTTTCCCTAATCTGTATCTGCCTTTTTCCAGTTAACTGTAATGGTGAGGACCATTCCTATCCTTTTTCTTGGACCTCAGTATGGGTTAGATAGCATCTAGTGTGGATAAATCTTTCCTTTTTCCAGTGAAAATTAGTCTGTCATTCTGAGAAAATGGTGGCTTTTTTATCTGAGTATTTCTCTTCAGTCTGTAATGTTTAGCGATAGGAATGTTCGCAAGAATATTTTCTATGAACATGACTAAATTCTCACTCAAAGTAGCTCCTCTACTTCTCCTTCCTATTAATTTGGCATGTAAACGTTCTTTATGGCTCACCATTGTCTTACTACTGCTGCTATTATTACTGCAAGTTCACCTGAATGTATTGTAGCATGCTTTACTAGGAACTGTGGAAATGAATTGAGGGAAGTATCATGTGCTGACCACCTTTAAGGTGGTCTGCAAGATCTCTCAAAAAATAAATAATTTACACATATATTTGAATGAAATAGTGAGCTTTCTTGTTTTGTCATGTTGCTGCAAATATCAAGAGTTTATTTACTGTCACTAATAATGGTTACTTCATTCTATGCCCAACAATGAAGACTACAGTAAGTACTTGGGGAAAATAAATGGTAATGCTCAGAGAAAACTAACTTTCCAAGAAGCATCTTACATAATGAATTACTGAACACTTTATCGACACTTTTTAGACTTTTTTTCTCCTTTTTATTTGAAATGCCAAAATAAGTCAAACATTAAAAAAAAAGAAAAGGACTGTAACAAAATTATGAAGCGTGAAACAAACTTCATTCTGATTTCCTCTGTGTGTTTCTGTTTCTTCTAGTTGTCAGACATCATAGAATCATACAATCTTTAAGATTTACTAAGATCTTTAACTATACTAGGTTGCTCAGAGCCCAATCAGTCTGACCATGAATGCCTGCAGGGATGGAGCTTCTACAACCTCTCTGAGCAAAGAATTTTTTTTCTAACATCTGATTTAAATCTTCAACCTTTCTTTTAAAAAACATGACACCTCATCATGTTGCTACACACCTTTGTGGTCAGCCCCTCACTAGATTTCCTGTAGTCCCTCTTCAGGTACTGGAAAGTTGCTATAAGGTCTCTTATCCAGGCTGAATAACCTCAACATATTCAGCCTGTCCACAAAAGACAGGTGCTCCAACCCTTAGGTAACTTTTCTTAGCCCTCTTCTGGATCTACTTCAATAGGTCTTCATTCCAGTGTTGAGGGCTTCACAGATGGATGCAGTAGTCTAGGCAAGGTGTCAACCAGAGCACAGAAGAGAGGCAGAATCATCTCTCTCAAACCACTTGCAACACTTCTGATGCAGCCCAGGATGTAGTTGGCTTTCTGAGAAAAAGCATGCATTGGTGGCTGATGCCCAGCTTTTCATTCATCAGTACTGCCAAGTCCCTCTCTGTGGGGCCATCATCCCTCAATCTGTATTGATAACAATATTCCTTATGCTCTTTTACCAATCCTAATATGAAACATTTTCTAAAGAATTATTATTAATAGTGATTTTAGATCACTCATAATAGCTCTACCTTAGTGATTTTTCTATGGTTAAAAAATTCAGCTTGTGTAAAAGCGACATTTTTTATCTTAATTTGGAGGGCAACATGTCAAACTGACTCTTAATATTATACTTTCTTAAGTTTCCTTTGCATTAGTTTTCCCTTCTTTGACTTCTTTTATATGAATTACTTGAAATGCAATTTTCATCATAAATCATTACAACTTTTCCTGACACAAGAACTATGCTCCCATGTGGTAATGAATATTCTGATTTTAGGGCTGTAATTTAGGCATAGTTATACCTATCATGCTGTCCACATGAGACCATTCACTGAGTTTGATTTCACTTCAGAATGTGTTTTTAGTAATTTGATGTTTGGCATTTGGTTAAAGTGCTCCACTCACCTTGCTGACACCTTGCTAAAGGAAAACCACTCAGAATGTTCACGGAGTCCTCACAGAGGAACTGTGTTCAAAGAGTGAACTTTGTTTATTGCCTTGATCAGTGCACTTTTATAGGGTTTTAAAGGGTTCACATGGATTGGCCAAACTAAGTTGACTATATGTGTTTACTTTCATATGAATGGTTATATGCAGATCTGCATGCGCCTTTACACTGGTCTCTCCTCCACATTCTGTGGTCAGCGCATCTTGCTTAACATCCTCATTCTTGTTATTCCAGGAGGCTTCAAGGACTCTGGCTCTGGGGCCACAGGCTGCCTTGTGCAAATAGGCCTTGAGCAAAATATCTTGCCCTTGATCCGCTAGGATATTCTCTACACCTCGCCTTTAAATGCAGTTCATCTATATGTCCTGTTAAGAATCTATATCTAGTGTGCTATGCCACCAGCAACCTTGCTTTTCGTAAAGAAACTTGTATTAAAGTAACTTCATTTGATCCATTTATCTAATGTAAAATAATATGGTCATAAATATTTTCTGTAACATCTAATGTAATTACACATTTAATGTCTCTCTTGCTCTACAGATCCAGGCAGAGGTTTCCAAAAGTATTGCTGGATTTGAACAGATTCCTACTTTTGTTTTAGCCATGTTACACTAACACAAAATGTAGCAATCCTCAAGGTAGGAACTTTTAATAAAACTAAGAATTGCTGAAAAATATCACCATGACCAGAAAGTGTGATGGTTTGGACATAACTCTTTCAATGTTATATAGAACTGGTACACACAGAATATATTTCATTTAAAATAGAGTAATTGCATTCATTCCAAACATCATAAATGGGCATAGATAACTACATGGGCCCTGAGTATGGAGTAAGGAAGAATGGAACCCTGATACAGCTACTGAAAAACATGTAATACAGAGAAGATGGTTTCCCATATGTATACAAAAAGTGGTATCTTAAAATACAAAACCTTTTAAAGAATGTTTCTCCAAGGTGTCTAGACTGTGATACATTTTGTGCCTTGAAGGAGCACCTACATCTGAACTCTATGAGAAGGAAATTATTGAAGTTTTGTACATCCACAAGTTTTCATTGGGTTTGTACTGCTAACCTTTATTTATTTGATTGCTAAGATTTCTCATCTTGAGCATGCTGAGTTACAAAAGCTGGTCTTGATCCTAACTTGGAAAAAAGTAATGCATACTCTTCATAGAGTACCACTGAGCCAGTTCAGGGAACTTTACAGCTTTAACTAAGAAGTAGTTTTGCAGGAACAGTGACATTATCAATTGCCTAACTACTGTCATTAATGTATGTGGAAGTCTTCAATGCATGCAGAGGCTACCCAGAGTAAAGCTGTACAAATCCAAATCATATGCTATCTTTCACAGCTAACACATTTACTAGGTTTAGCTTTATTAGAGATGGAAGGTAAGTAAGTAAAAAACCAGAGCTAGTAATATTCATGTGATTCCTATATCCTTTTGTTCCCAACAATATGTATTGCACCTAGATATTCTAATAGCTACAGTTGTTCTGGGAAAGCACCAATCACACCAAACTAGTATACTTTTAACACACACAAATTTAGATGGAGTAAAATTCAAAGCCATTAATCCACAGTATCTTAACAGAGACATTATATTTTAGTACTTTCTCATCAGAAATAGTGCCAGCTAAGACTCTTTTCTCTACCACTACTCTATATGTCTGCTTCTGTTCATGCTTGAATAGATGTAACCCCAAAAATAGTTTTCCTGAAGCTTATAAAAGTCATTAGTGAAAGACCAACATGGTGAATCAGGTCCTTCATCTAAATATCCATCTACTGTTGTCTTATTGACCCTTTTACTTAGATGCCTTAGCAAATTCCTCCTTGACAATTACAGTCGTGTAAAACCACCTAAAATTCTACTTTTCTAAGTATCAGGCGGTCACAGCTGATACCTTATTTCAGGAAAGAAGACCATTGCCTTGTTTCCCTATTAATCTTTATAAAGCAGTTAAAAAGGCCTTTCAGGTATTTGAAATTATTACCTTATGGTCTGGTGCCCATGTACACAACTACAATTCATTCATTTTATATCCTAAGTTTCTATAACACATTTTTCTTAATTTATTAGAAAGTGATCACTGTTATTTTGCATCAAAAGTCTAAAAGACAAAGGTCATGGTGTAGCCAGCATGCAGTTCCTATGTCAGGACCAGAATTAAGATCCAAGAATCAAAGCAGCCACACCAAAACCATACATTTTGGGGACTGGTGTACTTCATATAACCCCTATGCATGCTATCTGTTTGCTGAACAGATCTACCTTTGTATCCATTTGTGAATTCATGGTATAGCATTTTAACTCTCTCTGGGCAAAATGAACAATCTGAAAGAAAAACATGCTCCCATGAAACTTGTTGCCTTGTGTTAAATTCAGAGAGCCACAGCATTTCTAACTCTGCATCAGTTCTTCTACAATCGCTTTCCTGACCAAGCACATCTGATTTACAACCTGATTTGTGCAGTTTAAGACCAGCTGCCACTAATAGACTAATCAAGCCCCCTTAACAAGTCACTTGCTTTGTTCAAGGCTCCTTGCAGCAAAGGAAAAGTTTATTAGATTCTGGGAGTTTTCCATTAACCATCTAGCACTGCTTCTTTCTTTGTAAAAGGAATGTGAGAACAATGAGATGGTGTTTCTGCAGAGGAAGACAGACACTTGCAGATCCTAGCTTGACAGCCATGAACTTTTTGTGTCATAGACACCCTCTGTTAGTTTCAGTGCTCACATTAAAAAATGGCATGTCAGAGGCATGCATCCACATAAAGACTAATCTGTAGTCATAGGAACTTAATCAGATAATATTTCCTTTTGCAACACTTCAAAGTTCTTAACATTTGAAAAAAGACCTTGCATTGTATATATCACCATATCAAACATTTCATCTTGGGTGTATGAATGAATATGCCTATGACAATAATTAGAGGCATTTAGTGAATTTTAGAAGGTCTGTTGTTGCATGTTAGTAAGTTGAACCTTTCCTTTTATTTCTACTATTATTTAATCCCTACTATTAGCCTGTAATTAATTTGAACCATGTTTAATCTATTTTATATACTTAATTTATTGATTTAGAATAACAAGAATGAATCCAGGGAAAATGTCTTGAATTTATAACAACACAATTTGACAACACAAGAATATAAATATTTTACAATAAAACTGTATCACTAGTTTAATATTTTCCTTGGAAAAGCTTCCAAGCTAAAATTCAAAGGTAAGTAGTTTTGTGTTTGTCCTAGTGTAAACAGAATCATGGAACTGTATATGGTTTATGAGCATTCACATTCACATGGTTAGACATATCTGATTTGATGTATTTCATAGGTACTGTTGTGACAGTCTGCTTCATCCCTATCAACATGATTTGTATCTCCTATAACCTGTTTCTGAGCTAACAATACAATAATGAGGTTTCTCTGTGTGAAAATCGTGTCCTGCTCAGTATGGATTTAGGAGGAAACAGTACAGTAGCTGGGGGTTACCTTGAACAATAAGCTCAAGTATAAGTTTGGTATAAGTTTGGTATCATCTTGCCCCCATAAATAGTGGGCAGCCTAAGAGCTCTTTGAGCATTCTTGCATGGCATCTGACTGCCTAGCAGGATCTTGCCTTGGATAGGGACACCTGTCAAGGATACTCATCAAGATAAGAGCTTCCGTGCTGAAACAGTAAGTGGTTAATTGTATGCAAAGTACTGAAGCTTGATTAAAGTATTATTTAAGATTAACTGCGCATATACTCTTTTAATGGGAGGATCTTCTAACAGCTTTGACTGACCCTGTCCTCCATGCAGTAAACAATCTGGTGCACCTTGCTATCAAGTCTTGTTAAAAAGTGACATTTACTATCTAAACTTTGTTAAATCATTGTTTTGCATAAGAATATATATTGCTACTTCTCTCCCACAAGTCAAGTGCATGGTTTCCTCTGTGACAACAATTATGTGGGTAAATTTGATGAAGTAAAATGGAATATATTAACTTAACTACAGAGAAAAACATGTTTATTTGCAAATACAAACATTATGTATGACTTTCCGCAAATATTATGCATGACTTTAAATTCAACCATGTCATTGGTTCTTTCATATCTGTGAAGTTCTGTAAAGGCAGTGATCTTTTGGTGGTATAGGGAACGGTACCTTTCTCCATATATCACAGAAAATGCATGCTATTCTCAAATTACTGGAATTATGTAGCTGTAATTACTGCAAACATGATTATGCAACTAAAGATTCCTCTTTAACTACAGGCAGTGACTAGAGACGTATTTTCAATGTTTAAGAAATGGTCCAGAGAACAATGAAAAAAGCTTGGGAACTAGTTTGATAGATTGACAAAACAATCTATACTTTTATAAATGAACTAGAGTTGCCAGCATTATCTGATAGTGCATATAACATGTAATGCAGACTAAGTAGCTTTCTGGAATCAAAAAAAAATTTTACATAATATAAAATACTATTCAAATGACTCTACCAGAGTTAAAATTTACTTTTAGGTGTCAAGTAAGATTTTCCATTAAAGATATTTTCTCTCTTGGAGAATATAGGCAAAGTCTCGTGTTTGCAAGTGCTCATCTTCAAGCCTGTTATATACCTGTGCTTTGATCATTTTAACACCTTTCACGTGTACCACAGAAAATCAAGTCTGTTTTTTCCCTTTTCAGAGGTTGTTGGTGCCAGTGTGGTTTCAGATACAGCAAAGAGTGCTGCCATACTCAATGTAAAGTGAACTCATGTTCCACTCTGAACCCGCATCAAACACACTAAGTTTCTGTGTAAAGCACAGACTACTACTATTAGTTGGCCCTTCTGCCTATTGCTGTCTCTCTACTTGTCTGTAGCATCAAAGCTTGATATTCTACTCTTTATGATGTGGTCTGAAAAAGATATAAATTAATTACATAATCCCAGTTGAGGTGTCAACATAACAAATTGCAAATAGGGAGCACAGAGCTCAAGGAGAAACTTGATTAAATAACACCAGGTACCGTTTAGCTACTTGGCTTTGCATAAAATATAACTGTACTGTTTGGAATCTGAGTTTAGTCCCATTCTTTTTTTAAAAAAGAGTAAACGAGTAAACTAGTAAACTAGTACATAGAACTGACAGTAATGATGAAAAGTATGGATCACTACTTACATTATATTCACCTCTGCCAGCCAACTGAAAAATTTACTATTTTCTGCAGACAAGTTGTTTCCTTCAAACAATTGTCTATTAGTGTAAGAGATTGATGCAGAAGGAATCATCATATATGCCAGAATAAAAGGGGACTATTTAGCAGGGAAAAAAGCTTTTTCTTCTTTATGTAATTTCAAAAATAATATCCTTTCCCAGTCATTCTTCAAGGTATTTACCTTAGAATTTACTTCTTGTTTCAGTCACTGAAGACTTTATTTCTTTTAGAAAAATTATGGGTTTATTCTTAGATTATATGAAAGAATTCTTGCTTTACTCTTTCCTTCTTCCATTTTACTTTGACTTTATCATTTTCATTATCTTTTGTTTTTAATATCATGAGAGGGGATAGTACATGTTTAATAAAATACCATTAGACTTTTTTTTGTTTGCCTGGATGGTTTCTTTCCAAGTGTAAACTTCTATTCCACATAATTCTATGTGATATTTGATTGTCTGTATTCCTTAGACTACACTGTTAAGATTCAGTTTAAATTTCTCTGTTATTTCTGCACAATTTAAAGTGGCCACTTTTGAGGAAGAGCAAGGCCTGCATGATGGTTCTGATCATGCAATGAACAAATGCTACAGATTATGTTTGGAGTCAATAGTCCACTTCAGACACATGGTACTGTTTGGTGGGTACAGTAATGTACCAGTGGAGCATGTGCAAAACAGCATTTTCTTTAGCCTTTTTTTTCCCTCTCATGGGATCTTCATAGTGATCGCTAGTTACACAACTGTAGGTGGTTCTGAATGTGTTAATGACATAACATTCCAAAATAAAAGTTTTAAAGAAGTTCACAAGATGAAAGCAGACAGTAAAATCAACCAGGGTTAGCAAGCTGAAATAAGAGTTAATATGGAATGCAATGTTATGAAAACCTTGATACAGGGTGTGTTTGGGTTTTTTTTTGTGTGTGTTTTATTATATTTTTTTTGTGCAGGGTCTTTCATATAGTTTGTAAAAAACATTAAGATTGGAAACAGATTGGGAGACTTCCATTTTCTAGCTGCAGATTCAGGTGATGCATGGAAATAAAGATTAAGTGGTATTTGGCAAGGCTCTGTGCTCATATATGCATTTAGATTCTAGCCCATTACTCCTAATGATCCAATAACCAAGAGGTCCTTGGCACCTCTTGTGCAAGGGTAGGGAATGATGAAAAAGCATTGTCACTACTCTCCAAAATATTCAGAATTCAGGCTTGATTTAACAAAAAGTCTTAAAAGAGTTACAAAACACCTGAAGTTCCTATAATACTCTTTAAACAAGAGATGCAGTTATGTAGAAATTATGCACCAAAAAAGAAATTCTCCTGAACAGAATTTGTGGTGCCAGTGACAGAAATTCTTTGAGCTATCCATGTAATTTATTAGACCAAAAGTCTAATATGTAATAATTTACGAGCGTAAAACCCACTGACTTTTCATCTTCAGGAGTTCGTGTTGTTATCTGCAGACTATTGAGACTGAAAAGTAGTTTTCCACTGAAATACACTGACAACTGATTTCTTTCATTTTTCTCTTTAGAATCTCTAGTGAAATAAATAAAAATGCAGGAAAAATACCTGCTAAAGAAAAGAACATAATACTCATACATGGGGATAGTTACCTCTAAGGAACAGTATTGACTGTTGAAATTAAAATTACAAAAGCAGCCTTTCATCCTCTAAAAACCATCAATAAAAGCAAATGGAGGTTAGACAAATCCTATGATGAAGTACTTGAAATAATTTTATTTTTAAATTGACTAAAAGAATCACTCTGCAAAATTCTTGGGAAAGAAATCTGTGAAGGTTTATTTTAAACAGAAAATTTAGTGAAGTATGGGAAGAGAGAGTAAATGGTAAAAATGTTTCTGCTAATTCATCATGAAAGGATGTAATTCAATAGTTTTCCTTTCTAGATTGCAGTTGGTATATAAACAAATTAATATTGTTGGACTACCTCAAGTGTATTGGGAATGTGCAACCTAAAAAGAGATTGCTACCTGCAGTTAACTGTCAATAGGGAGAAAAAGTACCTGCTGTTAATGAATACTCACCTCAGTGAAAATTTGGCGGAACTACTACTGTTCTTTAGCCGCGTTCCTGTTCTTGGGCATCAGATTGTGACTAATAAAAAAAGTCTGTTCTGTAAATATTAATCATCTGGAATAGATTAATCTCCATTGTTGTTAATGGCTATTAACAGCAACATGAACAGTGACATTGAGACCAACTTTAGCAAGTTTGCCAAATACACCAAACTGTATGATGTGGTCAACACACTGGAGGAAGAGAGGCCATGCAGAGGGACCTTAACAGGCTTCAGAAGTACCTTGAGGAGTGGGCCTGTTCTAGTTTGGTGCTGGCAGGGTTCTTTGCTGGAACAGACCCTACTGTTTTCAAAGCTTCCTTACCAAGGGTGGGGGGCTGGCAGTAGCAGATGAGAAGCTCATCATGAGCTAGCAATGCGTGAGTGCAGTCTAGAAGGCCAACTGTATCCTGGACTATATCAAAAGAAGTATCACTAGTGGGTGAAGGGAGTGGATTCTTTTCCTCTGTTCTGCTCTTTTAACACCTCTTTGAGTACTGCATTTTGTTCTGGAGTTTCAAATACAAAGATGTGAAACTGTTGGAGTGAGTCTAGAGGAGGGTTGCAGGGGTGATCAGAGGGCTGGAGAACCTCTCCTATGATGACAAGCTGAAGGAATTGGTCTGTTCAGCTTGAAGAAGAGAAGGCTCTAGGGGGTCCTTATAGTGGCCTTCCAATATCTGAATGGGATCTACATGGGGGCTGGACATTTTTAATAGAGACTCTAGTGATAGGATAAGGGGAAATGGTTTCAAGCTAAAAGAGAGTAGATCTAGATTGGATCTAAGAGTAAATTCCTCACTGTGTGGGTGGTGAGGCACTGCAACATGTTGCCCAGACAAGTTGTTGAGTCCTCTCCCTGCATGTGTTCAAGAAGAATTTAGATAATCTGCCTGGTCTAGTGAAAGGTTCCTTGCTCATGGCAGGGATGTTAGAACTAGGTGTTTTTTTAAGATCCCTTCTAACTTAAATCATCCTGTGATTGAATTCCATGGCAGAGGCTTTGCATTGAGGCAGTTGTGTGACACAAACTTGCAGCAATGTTTGCTTCAGCCATTTTTTGCTTTGCCCAGATTGCTGTTTCAACAAAGCTTCTGTTGCTACATCTGGAGTAGGAATTCCCAGGCAAAGCATATCCAGGGTTTCTGTACTTGCATGAGACAGAAGGTCAATGCATGTCAATTTGGTGTATGTGTGTATGCCAGCTACTGCCGCGATTGAGAGACGGGGACACAGCTTGATGCAAGCAAGACGTCCAGTTTATTACAGGATTACCACATATTTATATAGTATAAGGCATACGTGTAAGGCATAAAGGCATACGTGTAAGGCATAAAGGCATACGTGTATTATACTGATTGGTTAATTACTTTTGGCAAGCATTTAAGCGTGCTGCTAAGGCAAAGTTGCTGATCAGGCACCTTCTTCATAACAGCCAGGCAGTTATCTTGACGGTAACAAGCTGCTCCTCACTTCAAGGC
>VZRI01007392.1:10985-32402 GCA_013397515.1 Upupa epops
CCCAGTAATACCCCAAGAAGCTAACCAGCTATCAAACCCATCTGTTCCTTCTTGAACAAGGTGCACTCGGTCCCGTAGGTCTTCAATTTGTTTATGAATACTTTTTGAGTGGTCAGACAGATTCATGCAACACATTCCCTCAAATTCTTGGCAGCCATGTCCGTGGGCTAATAGGAGGAAATCGATAGCAGCACGATTTTCCAATACAGCATGTCGTAAGCTATCAACATCATTAGCTAAGTTTGAGAGAATGTCCGAAGTTGTGTTAAACTCTTTTACAGCCCAACATGCCAATTTTTTAATCCTGTTCCAATTGCTCGCAGCCATTCCTCCAGGTACAAAGAAAGACAAGGCTACTGTCCCTCCCAAGGACCCCAAGTTGACTTTATCGTCACAATCCGGCTGTAACTGCTGTAACGATCTTTTAGACCTGGAGGAATCGCTATTTTTTGTACGATTAAATAAATCTCTCATATGGAGTGCAAACAAGGTAAGTTTCCCAATATAACATGGACCTCCTACAGGTTTGAAAGGAATCCCTGGCCAGGCTCTATCCCCGCAAATTAAAAAGTACCCATTTGGTAATTTCAATTGTCCCCATAAACTCAATTTCAGTGAGAAGTCATATATGTATAGTAGAACTAGATCAGATTAAAATTGCCATCTGTTTCTCAGTACTACAGGCTTTATCTTTTTCTTCATACATAGAGGCAGATCTCTGATTCTGGAATGTGCAAAGGTCAGAGACAGCCTGGGCAAAAACAGACAGTACTTTTTTTTTTATTGATGCAGAGATATGAAAATGCATTGGCATATTTATGGTGAGCATGCCCAAAAGGTACACTGCCAGAAACCTCTTATTAGGAAAATAATTTTAAGTGTCTCTCAAAACTTTATAATAGAAATGGCTTTTCAGCAAGTCCAGAAGAACTAAATGAGATTACAACAACCAGCATCTTGCAGATCATAGGAGATAGAAGTCATATTATCCTGTGAAAAATGAGTAACAAAACCACTTGTCTCCATGCATTTTTTTTAAAACGTAATGTTGATTGTTATACTATGCATTTTATTTTGCAAGAATTTCAGCATCTCACACCTGTTTCTTTGATCACATGAGTCTCCCACAGTGAGTTTCTTGTTAGTGAATGACTATCTGTCTGACAACTGGAGAAGGTAGGGTCATCTTGCTCATTTATATGGAAAACTGAAAGCAAAAGTGGTCAGGGTGCTCTG
This sequence comes from Upupa epops, assembly GCA_013397515.1. Lineage (NCBI taxonomy): Eukaryota > Metazoa > Chordata > Aves > Bucerotiformes > Upupidae > Upupa > Upupa epops. Next base: position 12,222 of record VZRI01007392.1, read on the forward strand.
TCACAGTACTTGCCTCTGAAGCAGGGGAAGTTTCTTGGTATGTAAGGAACAATTTATTTTCTGACAGTGAGGAAGGGAACAAAATGATATCAAGTACCTTTTTCACACAGAGAAAGTGTGGTTCCAGTTGATTAAAAACTGATTGAAATAGGTTTACATTCCTGATCACCCTTCATTAGGAAAGAAAAATAAAGAATGCTTGATGGGCTACTTCCTGGGAAGAAAGAAATTTGCTTCTTGCTGCCTGAGAAACAGTGAAGTATAGGACAGCTTTGTGTCCATGTGTCAGAAATGGATAATGAGGAGGCTGCAGCTGGCTAGATTTGCTTACAAAAACTGGAGAAATGCTGTCAAGAAGAATTTTAGGGGTAGTTCACATATATTCTTTTTCTACAAAGGATAAATAAAAGTTGTCCTGTGCTGCCTATTCTGACACCAGACATTGCCAGAACTACGAATATCTTCTTTCTGGGTAATTGCTGTCCTGGTGACCATAAATGAAGTCTCCTCTTTTCACTGTGTGCAAAAGTACAGTGTTTAAGGGAAATTCAACTAAAGAGAAATATCTTCACAACTTTTAAAGTAAAATCAAACATTTATTCCAGGAAATACAGTAGAAGCAGGAAAAAAACCCCAGTAAACGTAAGATTAAACGGAAAAATGAAAGCTCAAAACTGGATCTCTAACACATTTGGAAAGTTTGTTTATCAAAATGAAGTATTTCACCATTCTTTAATGAAGAATTTCATTCTGAAAATGTAAAAAAAATTTTACCTGAGCATTTCCAGAGTAAAGTGTTTTGACATTTTAAGATCTCCCCTTTTCTGACAGGAGTAATTTCAGAGCTCAAGGCAACTGAGATTTTTTTCTCAGCCTATTTCCTATGGTGGTTCTAGTATTTGCAAAAAGGAAAGAGGTCCCAGGTCTTTCTGAACAACAAAAAAATTATTCACTAACCACACAGCAGTGACCAAATAGTACCTTCTGGCAGATATCTGCATAGGGATCCTGCAAGCCTCCTGCAACACAGATGGATTCATTCTCAGTCAACAAAGTTGTAGGAAAGCATGCTGGGTATTCCAAAGGTAACTGAGATGGTAGTTGTGATGCTTGGCAGTTCTGTATAGACTCACCTCACAACAGTGCACTGCTTTGGGAACTTCCACACAAGCATCAAAATTGATGGAAAATTAAAAAAAAAAAATAAAATGAAAGTGCAAAGATACTTCTGAATTGGTATTTGAAATGATATCTTCTTGAGTATGATGGAAGACCTCTAAGAACCTTAGTTGAATATACTGGTGCTTAAAATGTTTGCAATGTTTTGTTTTGCAACTGTGTTTGGGTTTATATTTTTACAACCTTGTTTTGAACTTTGGCCCCTTAAAATTTCTGCTAAGGTTTAATAAATTATATTAATACTCAGTATTTTTTTACCAATACCCTTCTGACACTGCTACTGTTTAATTTTCCCCAATATCGCCATGTGTCTCCATATAGGATTTGTCTACAGAACCTAGAGGGTGCAAATTTAAAATGTGGTTTTGGAGAACTAATCATGTGGCATATTCATTATCCTCTGCTTTCTCATAACTTGTCCCACAGAAAACCTTACAACAGCTTATGTATAGTTGACTCCATATTTCTTCCTTCCTATGTGCTTGAGTTGCTGTTATATAATAATGCTTATTATCATTACTCATAATAATTGTAGTTATAATAATATTACTATAAATCAATCAGAAAAATAAGAAACAAAGCCTGCAATGTGAGTAATCATATTTCTATAATGAACTGTTGAATAGAGCAGGAATTGAAACAAAAGCCCCTCCATGACCCTTCTTGCTTGTGTGAGTGAAAGATAACACTGCAATCAACTCTAAAAAAGAAAAAGTTGTGGCTTATAACTCCAGAAGAAAAATCAGGAAATAGATCTCATCCTTTGAGGAAATACCAAGGTACAGAAAAAGGAGAGGACACAGTTATCCTCTTGCTGATCTTGTAACAGACACAAAGTGCTATGACTGTTATGTGCCATTCTGAGGCACTGAAAATATTGCATAGGGAGATAAATTGAAGTTAATTAGGCGTGGCAATGTTAAGTATTTTCACTCTGTGAATATAGGCCTACATTCATAATTTCTTTGCTGTGTGCAACAGTCTACAGTTAACACAGAAGTAATTTGTAATAATTACTTCCATAATTTATAAATTACATGGTGTAGCATAATACATGAGAACAGCAAAGATAACAAAATGCGCTGATGTCTCAGCAAAAATTTGTTTAACATGGCTAGTATACCACAGTGAAGCAAATTATAGCAAAGGGATTTGACTAGTGCTTCTCTCCAGTATATGAATCATAACACTTTAATGCCCTCAGATAATCTGCAACTAAAAAAACAGCAAATAAAACACAAAAGACCACACAGAGATGTCAGAGTACTTGTGGAAGTATTTCCTTGGGAGGTATTTCCTTGGTTTGCATACTGTGCTAGTCAAGAAAGGCACAGTTTAGGATAGAAAGTGCTTATAGAAAAATAATGGAAATGAATTAATATTTCTCAGTGAAAAGTTAGCTTCTTTGCTTGCACTCTAAATGACCATCAGCCACCAAATTTGTTACAAGCCATTTTATGCTGACAAGTAAAGGAAAAGCATAGAGAGTTGACAGTCCCAAGTTAATCAGAATATTTGACAGTGTTGATAATTTTTGCTGCTCATATCACACAAGAATACACTAGGAGTGAAATAAAACAGAGCATAAGAAATCACTTTTCCTGTTCTAGTAGGCTATCTGAGTAACAGCTCACCAAGCATTTAAAATTACTGTTAGCAAAATATTAACTAATTGAAAATGGATTATGGAATAGAGACTTACAAACTACATTTACCACTAATTGTTAATGACAAGTCTTTGAAATCCCATAATTGTTACTATTATTTACATTCCTAAAATTATTTAATAGAATTTGTCTGGAAGTAGTATTAAGTGAATTAACGAATGTTTGTGCACTATAATATGTATTGCTATATGAATATAAGCTATAGTTAATAGTTGGTTTACTAAATTTGCCATGCACAGATACCTAATATTATAAAGACTTCTACTTCAGTATTTACACATTTCAAGAGTTAAGTGGACAGATTTCAGACATGGGCTCTGATTCAGTATGGCTAAGCTTTGTTTGGGGAGTTTGTTTTTGCTGTGATTTTTTTTCCCCCCACCATCAGTTCTGATTTAGCTGTGAAACTGGAGTTTTGAGTCTTCAAGTCATGACTGTTCAGAAGTTAGAAATTTTTAATACGTAAAAAATTTACACTTTATATAAACTTCAGGAAACCATCCAAAATGTGAAATGGAAGCATTATGTTCAAGAAACTCTACAAAAGGATGACAGAAGCCAGAGGTACCCAGTTACTTTGTCATGAAATTGTTGCATACAGTACTCCCCCTGTACCTCCTGTCTGTGTCTTTGGGATAGAACAAGTGGTGGAGGTCACAGATGAAAATGCAAATACTTCATACAAAAGGATTGTTATCTCCTTTTGTCCCTCTACTCAACTCAATACTTCAGATTAGCTGCTAAACTAGCTAAATGTCAAAAGAGAAAGAAGTTAGGGACCACTTCATTTCATAACAAGGAACAGTGTCATGTTCCTTGACACTGCAGATCCCACAGATAAACTATGTAGAATACACTTAGTTATCCTGTAAAAAATTATCAGAAACCATTACACATGAGAGGCAGCAGCAATTTTTTCACTACCTTAGGCATCTATCCCTTCTGTCTGATCAAGACAGTCAGTGTGAAGCTCTAATGTACTTCAATCCAAATGACTCAAAGAGATTAATCCATTAATAAGATTCCACGATTTTCTGCGAAGTTCTGTGCTAATTTTTCAGAGACTACTACTGAGATACATAGATGTTACATGACTTGTTCAGCAACATAAATATTCTCCCTGAGGAAGCTGGAGTAGATTTTAAAACTTCTTTTTTCTCTTGTCTTTTTTCATGCTAATGATTGCCTCGCCCACATAAAACACACATAAATAACCCCAAACCCAACCAACACACAAAGCAAAAATGAAAAACCAGCTGCAACCAAAACGCATCTAGTGACAATAAAACAGCACTGGTGACATCTGAAATGACACAGGCTGCTGCTTTTTTGGGTACTTTTTATCATCCCGAATGCTCTTTTTTAGCAAAACTATTCTTTAAGACCTAGTGATTTTCCCTGTTTTCTATTTTTCTGTCTGACTCTCCTTTCTCTGGATTCTGAATCCAAATACTTTATTCTAAGTAATGATAAGTAGCTGTCCTGCTGTTGTACACTTTGCTTCTAACTTTGCACTGTCATGTCTCAGTAGTAAATCAGTATGGAACAGCAGCTTGGAACCACTGTGTCCATTGTGCTTAGTGTTGAGTCATTTGCTGGACAAAGTGACATTTTGAGTTATTTTCTTTATCCATGAAAAGTATTTCTATTTAAACCTTTTGTATTACTTTTTTCATAACACAAATTTAAGAAAGATGATAAAGATCAATTTGACCAGTAAAATATGGTCAACCACAATCGCAGTTTCTGTAAAATTTTTAACCAGCATCTGCCTGTCCCTATATTTTATTTAAAGACCTTGCTTTTATAGAGATGGATATATATGGGACTTTAACATGTGTTAGAGTTCGTTTGGGTGATTAGGTATTTTAAAAAGATGATTAATGAGTGTTTAGAGAAAAACTCTAAATTAGCTAGAGCTCCTGATGATATTAACATTAACAGTATTACAATTAAGAAGTTACTGAATTCAAACAGGTTTGTTGGTCCTTACTGAAGCAAAATGGAAACATATGTTACATATAATTGTGACGGTCTTCTGTAACAATGTAGTAACATTGTTTGTTGTTGAAATGTCCTACGTTTGCTATGGCTAATCATCATTAGTTAATGCTGAATTTATCATTTAAACTAACTTATTGCTGATTTTAGGGGTGATTAATGCTAACCTTATTAGAGAAAATGTTTATAATTGGCAGTTTATTTATTAATGTCAGACTTTTCAATAGCTTAACAGCACAGTAAGCTAGCAGAAGTTGATCATGTAAGGGCAATAAGGTAAAAAAAATTGAGAAACTTTGATACCCTCAGAGTGGTGCAAAATTACAGGTCTATTAAAATACTTTGCTAAATTACTGAAATTAACTTCTAATTAGATTCTGATTTATATTAAATATACTTGAAGCAAATCCTTGAATTTGGGGAAAGTGTGGATGTAGGATTAAAGTTAATATTCTGAGATCTATAACGCATTATTTTTGTGAGATAGAATAACATTATTTCCATCAAAATATACTGACAGTGAATGTATAGATGCAGACCAATAAATCCTAGAGTTGCATGATTCAGATCTCAAACCATTTGACCTCAACAGGACTTTATCTTGACTGTTACATTTGGAAGTGCTACTGAACAACATACAGACTCCATTTGTGTCTATGGCTTTCTGAGTTGCTAAGTGCACAATATTTAAGTGACAAGCTCTTGCAGACTATCTATGCTTAATGCAGGCTGCAGGATTCCAGAGCGTCTGTGCCACTAAGTACACGGAGTGGGCAGCATAAGGATGTGTGAAAGACATTACGAGGAATTCAACACTGTAGAGTGCTAAGGTACTTAAATGTTGCTGAGATCGTGGTATATCACTGTTCCAGGACTATAGGTGTGAATATGTAATGCTCTGGAAGTTAACAGAACCTTTCCAAGGTGGCAAAGAGTTCTTAGAACTTCTCCTATTAATTTATCATTCCCCTCCCATAATTCTAATCTTTGTTGCTGTAGTGCAAGGTAGTGAAGAGACTCTTAACATGGATGACATCCCAGGAGTCTACAGAGGAGACCTTGCTTTTTAAATGTGCCTTGCTTTTTAAATGTGTTCTTTCACAGTCCAGATTCCACAGCCAGAGGCATATTTTTGAAGGTCTGTGGGAAACTGCACTGTCTCAGTATTTCCTAAAGGAAATCAGAATTGTGTTATCAAAGTGCCTCTTGTGAATGTCACAATATGTGTAGCTTGAACTCTGAATTATGTTTGAGTGATCATGGCAGTTGGGAGAGGTGCCTGAGGACTGGAAGAAAGCTAATGTTACTCCTCTCTTGAAATCCTGTCTTGAAAAAAAACAAGAAGGTTACAAAGAACTACAGGTTGTTCTGCCTCACCTTGATCTCTAGGAAAGCTGATGGAATAAATACCCTGGAGACAATGTCCAGAGACATGGTGGATGAGAAGATAGTCATGAGAATCCACCATCAATTTTAAGTCTGACCAAAGTTATAATAATCTGTAATGAGATTACTGGCTTCTCACTCTGAGAGAAATGACAAACAGCTAACACATTGGTTTTGGCCTTAGATGAGAGTTTTGGGGCAAGAGAGTGCACACCACACTCATAACCACATAAGCCACCACACAAACACACACACACACACACACACACACACACACACACACACACACACACACTCGCACCCTACTTTCCAGAAGAGAAAGGTGTGGGGGTGGCAGGAATACAGCACAAAATATACATTTGGTGCTTATGGAAAAGTTCCTTTTCCCAGTCCTCATGCAGACATCAGCACTCTGTGATGTCTACAGCACACTTCTAGCTCCTGTTGGCTCTGGAGCTCTTCTTTGAGACCGTAGCAGTGCCAAATGTAGAGGATACAACAAGGTTCCAGACTCTCTCTGTGTTTGCTGAAGGCTTAGGAGATCAGTATTTGTGATCTCCTTCTCTCTCTTCGTAGAGGCTTCTCTCAGTCTCTCTCCATGCAGAGTATATAGGATCTTTGCCAGCCCAGTGAGCTATCCATCACTGCACTGGTTATGTGCACAGTGAACAGACTTTTTGAGGTTTCATCCAAGGGCTTTCTACAAGCCTTATGCAGAGCCTTTCTTTCTTCTCTGCTTTGGTTAGGCACCAAGGGAGGTAGAGGGTCAAGAGCTCATGTCTGTCTGGCATCTTCAAAGGCATTTAGCCTGTGAAGATGATGATCTTTTGAGGTACTTTCTGATCCCTAATTATTCTATGCTTCTATGAGTCTATGATCCTTCTTATCACTGCAGAGTAGTCTAACCTGTTTTCTTCCCAGCACTATGTATAAACTTTGTATTATTTTTGTTACCCATAAATATGTAAAACTGGTTTTTAGAACATGTATACCCCTGCAGTTGATGCCATAGGGCATTTCTGACGTTTTATATGAACCAGTCTTTACACCAGCCTGAGTTTTTTTACACAGTCAATAAGGAGGAGCCATTGCTTGGTGTGAGGCAGCAGACACAATAAATAAAATCAGGAGGAAAGTTCCTGTATTATGATTGCACAGTTGAAGAACTATAAAGTTGTGATTATCTTACATTTTTGGATCACTTCTTGGCAGACAGTACTTTCATTTAGCCAAAATATGAGTTATACTGTGAAAAAACTGTGCAATGTACATAATTTTTCTTCAGGAGAGGTCCCATAGAAATATTTCCTCCTTTTTTTTTCAGTGTGCCGTATTTCCTGCCTTAAACTCTTAAGAACTGTTTACATTTCTACTTGGAAAGTCTTCTGCTTTGCCTTAATTCTGAGGAATTGTTAAAATCATGGTTAGAAATCATATTGAACCATATGGATGAAGAAGAGATGTTGATTTTTAGAATAAATCAGTCCTTCACAAGTTGGAAGTCTGTGGTTTATATGTGTTGAAATCTATGAAAAGTTGCTGCTTGTTCCCTTGTAGTTGCATATTTTACAATTCATGCAACTGATCAAGAGAAGCAGAATAAGATAGATAGATAGATAGATAGATAGATAGATAGATAGATAGATAGATAGATAGATAATCTCTGCCTGGTTAATTCATAATCTGCTTCATAATTTTAACAAAGTCAACTGTAGAATTGAAAACTTGGTTTGAAACCATGTAATATCATTATGACTTAATTTTAAAAGTTATGTCTTGTATTGCTTATTTCATATCAATAATAGATCTAAATCATAATGACCTAAAATTACTTTTCTGTGCCAGCCACTATGATCTTAATTTGCATTTAAGTTTACCTTTGGAAAGGAGCTTGTCTATCCTCAGTTGCCTGTGAGAATGACATAGGCTGCACTGACAGAGCCCAACTGTTTACATATCCTGACAGATGTGAAATGAGAGAGCACATCTGCTACAGAGTTTCAGACAAAATTTGGAAGCTGAGCCAATCAGTAGATTATTGGAAATGTATAGAAATTCCATGGTTTTGGCAAATGTAATCCAAAATTTAATCCTGATCCCATAAACTCACGGGAGTACCTGCTGTGTGTGTAGCATTCAGAGTGTATCCATATTTCCCCATCCTGACATAGAGAAGGGCAGATTTTTCTTTCAGGTTAGGGAGTTTGTTCCAAAATGTAAGAAATCACCATGCCATCCATTAATAACTTGTGACAGGGATAGCAGACATACCATGCTTGGAACATATTTTGTGACGAAAGAGTACACAGCATTAATTTTCTTTTTATTTATAATATTATGTAATCTATTGGCCTATTTGACCAAGAGAGCTCCTAGTATTTAACGCAACCACATCTTGACACTATGTTACTACTAGGACTCAAGCAACATATCAAGAGGAAGGGTGCAAGCAGCATCTGAAATGTTTTTGTTTGTATCTAAGTGATACCTGAGGTAAAACTGCATGGTGTTAAGGCAGTGGTAATTGGCTCCTCCTGGTTTTGCCCACTAAATTTCAATTCACTTGACTTTCAGTGGGAATAGTTGTGGAGCAGCAATTGTCACTGCTGTGACATTGTATATTTCTGCATCAGATGACTCTCAGAAGCCAAGATAAAATTAGAATATGATCAAGAATGCACAGAGGGAGGACAGCACATGTCATGAATATCATATGCTCAGCAGCAAGCTTATGCTGAATGCTGTTGTGCTGGCTGTGTGTGAATTGTACAAAGGAGACAGGAGTATACTGCTCTGCCAGATGCAGTGATATTTGGGTGATTGCTTCCTTTTTGCAGTTTAGTAACAGTACCTTCAACAGTATATCAGAAGCTGAGGCATTTATTTTGCTAGTAGATGGATGTTAAAAATTTATTTTGAGATTTTGTAGATATATGTTCTGTGCTGATTTTAAATGACAAAATCTCCTTAGTTTAACTATTCTAGCTTTCAGCTATCCTTACTGTTAAAATCTTCTCTCAGTCTTTGATCTAAATACTTCTTTACAGCTACCCAAAAGGAGGTGGGAGCTAGGTGGGGGTTGGTCTGTTCTCCCAAGTAGAAACAATAGGACTAGGACTAGAGAAAATGGCCTGGAGTTGCTCCAGATTGGATTGGAATTCACTAGGAAGAATTTCTTCACAAAATGAGTTATCAGGCACTGGAACAGGTTGCCCAAGGAGGTGGTGGAGTAATCACACCTAGACATATTCCAGAAGTGTATAGATGCAGTGCTGAGGAATATGTGGCTTTGCTGTGCTAGGTCAATGTTTGAGCTTATTAATCTTAAGGGTCTCTTCCAACCAAAACAGTTCTGTGATTCCACAATTCTGCTGGCAACTCACTCTTCAGCAAAAAGCAGGTAAACTGTCTGGTCTTCTTAGTATTAGTGGATTGGCAATTTTTTATTTTTAATTTTAATTTTTTTTTCCCTATACACCATCCTAGCTGAAGGTCTTATGGTATTTTTTTTTCTGACCTGCAGGGAATGGCCTTTGTGAACAGTAGCACATGTATCTTTACCCTGAGGATATCCTCTGGCAGTTAACTACTGAAAAGTTTAATTCAAATACTATACTACACTCATGGTGTAAGATGTAATACGATTAATCTCGTTTGCCCTGCGGTTACAAATGAAATCCTTTGTTCACAGTACACTACTGAAGGACTTTGTGCCTTTCTTTCTATAGATAAGGAATTCAGTTATTTGTTTATATGTCTTCAAGAAAGTTTGCCTGAGAGTTTTCCTGAAGTAACTTTTTTTTTTCTGATGTCTAGTACAACCTTTTCTACTCATTAGAGCTAGGATTACTGAAATCAGTTCTGGGTGAATTTCACAGAGGATATCTGCTTGTGTAGTGTCTTAGTGAGATAACAGAATATTGCAGAAATAACACTGACTCCATGTGGAAAAAAAACACCCTAAAATAATATTTTCAAGTGATAATTTTAGGAACAATTTTCCACTATTTATCACAATTTCCCCATGCTTCACACAGCAATTCTGTGAGTGGTTCAGGTAAGTTGTTCAGTTAGTGTAGCTTGCCTGCAAGAGCAAGAATACAAAACCTTTCCTAGGCATAGATTCACTACAGGGAAAAGTATTTATTTTCAAGAACATACTACTTAAGTTTGAAACAGCAGATGTCTTCAGGAACTCTTGTTTTAATATTACATTACAGCTCTTACACTTACATTACTTATATTTGTGTTGCAAACTTGAAATTTCTTTTCTGTCATTAATGTCTTTTGGCAAACTTAAGCAAAAAAGAAGCTGTGCTAAGACCTCTCAGTTTCTTCAGTGGTTTAATTTCCTGTTTTTCTTACTTCTCCCGGAGCACTGTAAATCAATGAGAGGTATTTTTGCTCTTTACAAGTAGGATAAATGTGCAAGTTGATAGAAGCACTTTTTTGATGATTTTTTTTTTACCTTGAATTGATTAATATTCTCATAATGTCTTTTATTGGCACAATTTTCCATCTTGCATTTCTCTGTATCTCAGGCTAAGCCTTCAATCAGCATGTTCTTTGGAATGAGCTTGAAGCATTTGTTCTGTATTTTATATTGAGCTTGGGCTTCTTTCTGCTGCTGACAAATGGCTTGTTAAAATACTGTTTTGCATTTCTGTGAACCAGGGATAGGCACTGTGTAGATTAGGAATAATTTATGTCTAATTAATAATAGATAGATTTTTTTTTCTCTTCTGCTTTAGGTTTTATTTTGCATGAGAACAGCAGAGTACTCCCTGATGATGACAAAGTAGAACATTTCTCAAGTGCAAATCACATGAAAACACTTAATTTGGAGGCAATTTGTGTTTAACCACTTGCTTACTGACCAAATTAGTTCTGACCAAATAGTATGGTCTCTTTTGGAGAGATTTGAATGTAGTTGGTGTGTTGTGTTTATCTAACTGGATACACTTCCAAGTCTATGCAAAGCAGTTTAGCTTATCAGAAGTATGTCATTACAATAGTAATCATTTAGTTACACATATTTTGTATTGATTGATCTGTTTAATCATGTTAATAATCCATACTGAAATGTAGTCTGTAAGAACCATGTAATATCCATTGTAATGAAAATCTTATTCTTACTAATAATGTTTTATGTTTTAACCACACAACAAATTGCCTTTCTTCACTTCTTGACTGCTTTGAGGCTGTACCCTTTCTGTTGTGGATGGCTTATTTAGGTTGTTGATCTGTACTGGGTGGAATTGACAGAGTGCTTTGCTATAAATAATTTCAATCATCTTAAAGGTAATTTTGCAATCATGAAGAAGCTAAGAATAAATAACATATATTTGATGTCATAGATCTTGTCTGAAATATGTGTTTTTTCTCTACATTAAGGAAGAAATGGATTATGAAGTGAGATACTGAAGAAAACCTTGCAGTCAGTCTGCTTTGCTGAAAAGAGTCAGTATTTAAATAAAGTATTAAATCTATGTAACTTCTGCCCATCAGCAACATCTCTGTAGAAAAATCTCTCTGTCCTTAGAAACCCATAAAAAGTACCTTGTTTATGGGCACTGTGAACAAAATCTAACACCCACTGAACTAAAAGAAAAAGGCGAGGAACCAGTACCACACCAAGTTGTACCATTGCTACACTATTTAAAGGTGGTAAGACTTGGGTATTAAAGCCCAAGCAATTAAAAGTCTTTCTCAGTTTCTTTAGTCATCACTGCACTTAACAAACCAGGTATTTGCTATGTAAAAGAGAAACCATATGTGATGCTATTGAAGAAAGGAGTTTTATGAGAAAGGAGAATATGTGTGTCTGCTGTTTCTACCACCTTTACAAATCTGGGTTGAAGGAGGAAGATGAGGATACTGAAATGAGGACAGTGCCTATCGTCAGACAAGTCAGCTGTATCAGCTCTAAATGCAGGTTTGTACCTGTGAGACTGTATGACAGATGTGTTTCTCAAGGGTTCTAGCATGTAGCTTTCCTCGTTTCTGGCAGAGATCAGTAATTGTGTCTGAGGAGACAGTGCCTCTCCCATGGAAAGGAATTCAACATTCTATAACTCTATAGTGTGCTCTGGAAATATCCCTTATGCAAAAGCACTGAAGAAGAAGCTGAAAGAATATTAACATTTTAACATTCTTTTGGGGCCATCTCACAGAATAATATGTTCTATGTGGTGACACTAAACACCTTGTAGAAAGATTAGCATGTTTATCAAGCAATGGATTCCTGATTTTTTCCAAGCTGCCTGCTTCAGTTCTCCTCTTTTTTCCTTGTATTTCTGTCCTGACATAATTATAACAAGTTGTCACTATTTTGCTTTGTTGCAGTGGTTTATATGTAGGAGTTGACTCAGTTCTGTGGCTGTAGTACACTGAAGTGGTGTGTATGGTTGAGAGCATAGGCTGATTCTCTGTCATTGTGAGAGACACCTGTTGCATTATGAATGACTTTCAGTGCATTATCTGCTCAAAGATCTACCTGTGAAGTACTGGATTGTTAGAATTAATAACTCTCGTGTGTCCTTTCTTGTGTAACACCAAAAGCTTTCTTTTACAGATAAGTAGTGACATTTGTTCTAAGAAGATACTTTTTGAAGTGAAGGAGAAATCCAGTTATATACATGAAGTGCATCTCTAGAATTGAATATTTGTCCCAAAGACACAAACATTTTCTGTTAGATGACTCTATTCTATTAAAGATAAACCTAGTTTCTAATTTATGGTTTTTTTCCTTCAAAGACAGGCTACTGAGTGCTCCTAAATTTATATCTATAAGAATGGGTGATGTAGAAATATGTTTTACCACAGGTTCCTGAACAAGACACATAGATGTTGTTGTGCAAGTCTAAAATCCTTTTTCAGTAGATATCTGTGCTAGATAACAGCACAGGGATGTTTGGTTTGTTGGAAAATCCTCTTCTTGAGACTAGCCTTCTTTGTTTAGAGTAGAGTAGTGATGCAGAATGTTGTATGGAGTATGCGCTTGGAGTGGAGTACTTCATTTAATACAGAAAACCAAAGATTTTCCTTATTTTCTAGCATGTCACAGCTATCTTCTTTTAAATTTCAAAATATGAAATTTGTATAATACTGTGCATTAAACATTATTAATGGTCTAAATTAGAACAAAGTGAAAAAATATATTTTTTAAACTCAAATAGCATCTATGTAGCTACAAAATCTGTCTCTCAAGTATAATGCATATCTGTTTAAACAACTGCTGTCAGTAGAATTATTTTTAAATGCATATAAATAGCTTTCTTATCTTCAGAGCAAGCTAATGAAAGGTCCCTCCCTTGACACTGTTTTCAATGACAGATGTGATTCTGGTAAAAACTAGTAGACTGAAAGCTCTTAATTATAAACAAACTTGAAACAGGTTGTGGGTGTGACAAGTCATTCACTGACTCCATCTCATCAATCTGACTTCTTCGATAAAGCTCTTCCAGAACCTGTGTCATTGCTCAGCCCTGTGTGGTTTTGTTCTGGGAGCATTCTGACAGGCACACGTCTCAGTGTCTGTGCCTTCCTGAAGTGCTTAGAAGACAAGGAAATATTATTCCTGCTCTTCAGCAAAGATGATGAGAAGCACAAGGGTTGAAATAATTTGTCCAAAACTGTGAGAGACAGTTGGCATCTGCAGAGTGATCCCTCTAAAATACTAAGTCCCAAGTTTCTTGAGGATAGACTTTGTCCCCCTGCCTACAACAAATCTGGGAGGTGAATGGTGCTCATCACTTTCCACTCTAGAATTTTAGTCATTACTTTCTTGTTCAAGTTCAGTCTGATTTCCTGGGAATGCATGTTCCTTATATGAATGAATGTGGACAGAATTGTCACAGTGGCACAGCTGCAAAGAAAGAAAGCATGACACAAATTTTATAGAATCACAGCTAGTTAGCAGGGGAATTAAGAAGGAAATTTCATATGTTGATTGGATCTGCATTCCAGTGGCACAAGTGCTTACTTTTATTTTCCCATCTAATCTTTTTTCCCATATGTCTCTTGATTGAGTTGCAATATAGTCTTTTTCAGTATTGGTGTTATGTATAGCTCTGCTTCTGTGAGAATACTCACTCTCTGGGGGCATATCCAGGCTTTATCCAAGCCAGAGCAGAAACTCGAAAAAAATGGACAGAGTTAACAAACTGAGCTGAAAATCTTCCCACAATAAATGCTTTGGATGCTTGTAGCATGGGGGTCCTCTAGTATTACATATTTTACTGCACTGCATATGTGGGGAACAGTAAGCTGTATAAGTGTGGGAGCAGTAGCAGGTCTTGTCTCAGGACAACAGAGAAACAGCACAACGGTTGCATGCCTGAAACCCCTATTAAACAGAGGATAGATTGGTCTGTATGCCTTTGCAACCATTTATAAAGGCCCATGGGAAAAGTAGATTGCATACAAACACATAATAAGGTTGCAGCGTGGATTTCTTTCTTTATAATAATTTCTGCTCAGGGACAGCAGTACACAGCTAATAAAGTCATGCATAGATGGAAAAGTATGTGAAATACCTAAATGTTTACCCAAATTATAATCTTGAGATATGGGTTCATAGAAATCTGGAGCAGGTATTTTATTTTATGTTGGACATTTAATTCATGCTTCCTTTATGTATGATTCAGGTGGGAACATTGCAATTGCCTGGTATTGATGTATAGAAAGATGTATAGAAGATATATTAGTCTTGGCTAAAGAATGGCTGATTTTTTACCTTCTTATCAGATAGTCTCTTGTTTCAACAATAACAACTCATGATAGAATCCTCAAATCTCCTTCCTGTTCTGCAAAATCCCTCTTCAAAGCACTCCTGTCTCATAGCACATGACTGTTTACTGTTACAGGCTAGAAAAGATTTCCGACTTCCTATTATACTTTTGTTTTAACTCTGTTTATACATTTCTTTCCTTCTCCACTTGTGAATTTCTGTAACTACCTCAAACTGCCCAGGCTTCTCAATGGAGTACTTTTACATTGTACTGCATGTAGTACTATAGATTCCAATTATCCTTTCCATGCTACTGTGATATTTATACTAAGGATATTATGTTAATAAGAAGATTATTGCTTTCTTTGTGATGTGGGAAAACTAACTATACTGAGACTTTAACACCGATTGCAGGCCAGCTGAGAACCTTTTCTTGGTTCAGGAGTCAGACACTGTGAGACATTTCAACATCCAAAATATTTCATTATTTTTTTTTCCCATGAGCTTTCTGAATATTCACTCAATACTTTACAGGTATGAAGCCCAGGTAGCTCAAAGAGATAATATAACTACTAAACAGTAAGGTCATTTTTACCTTCTATTTTAACATTATAGAGAAGAAATGTCAAGGTACTGATAACACTGTGAGATCTACCACATACTACATACAAGTTATAAAAACAGATAGCACTTATCTGCATGTCTTTCCCAAATGAAAAGTCAATTGGTAATCAATGCCATGTGAAGTGTATACTTTAATTCTGAGAATGGCCAGTTTTGTTTTGCACTGTGATCCATTTTCTTAATAAAACTGTAGGTAAAGTTGCTTAGTTCACTGATAAATCACATAAGCAACATCATTCAGGATGCAAGGATGAAAAAGAGTCCATTAAAGAAGTTGTGCTCAAAAAAATAAAAGAAGAAAGGTTTAACATTTTTAATATTATCTTTTATGAACGCACAAAGATTACTAAAATTGCAATACCCACTAAAGACATGTATGTGGGCCTAAGAACTGAGAAATCATGCTGAGTTGTCAAACATGATTTTCATAGCAAATGGGCAACTCAGAGAAGAACTGAGTGTGTCGGTAAAAATCCACAGTGTTATGTTCCATTTAAAGAAGAGCACAAACAATCTGGAAGTTATTATTTATCTTCCTAAATAGAGTAGTTTATCTCAGTCATGTTCTATGTAAGTTTTATTTACCTTGCTATCTGCAAACTTGACAAACACAACACAAAGACTCTTTTTGCTTCTTTAGTCTCTGCTTGCATTAAGTATGGCAAACTGTTAATATTTAGGCTTTTAATAGAATGTAGAATGAAAAATGCATGTCAAGCATCTTAGATCTAAGTGAAATATTCCAGTTTCATACCAATTAGTCTCATACTGAAATCCAAGGGATTACTCTTGATTTTATTTACACCAGTGAGAGTAAAAACTGCAACTGTAGCAGCTAAAATTATAAAATTTACTAAATAGAAGTAATAAAATTCAATTATTAAAGATTTAATTATTATATGACTGTGAAGGTTGCACCAGTTTGGGCTGGCCTATTGAACCAAGCATTTGTTGGTTTTCTGTCTGCAACTTTGGTTTTCAGTTAACCTTAACTAGAGTTGAAGTGGTAGGCTGAGGTGCTTTTGTGGATCTGGCTGGATGTTTTAAATGCCCCTAGGGGTACTACAGTGTAAATGGCAGTGTAGTAACGGTTAATGTAGAAAAGGTATTAATTTCAGACATAGCAGCAAGTCTTCATAGCCATCTATATGGGACTGGCCAAGAATCAGATTCATTAGGAGGCCATAGAAGAATTAAGAAGACTCTGGCCAGTAGGTAGAGGGAGGTTGAGAGAGCTGGTGCTGTTTAGTCTGGAGAGGAGACCAAAGGAGCATTTCATAAATGCTTATAAGTGTTCAAAGGGCAGTTAGGATGATGGGACCAGGCTGCTCTCAGTGGTGTCCAGCAGTTGAACAAGAGGCAATGGGTTTCAACTAGTACATAGGAGACTCAATTTCAACATAAGGAAAAGTTTTTTATGATGAGGGAAAGAGAGCAATTAAGCTCAGAAAGTTTGTGGAGTCGCCTTCTCTGGAGTTACTCAAAACCCTCTAGGATGTGTTCCTGTGCAATCTGCTCTATGAGAACCTGTTCTGCAATGGGGTTTGACTAGATAATCCCCAGATGTTCCTTCCATTCCCTATCGTTGTACAGTTCTATGATTCTGTGAAGTGTCAACAATGAATTGGAAAGGTGGTAGCTTCAATACCTGCATCAACATCTATGAAGCAACTTTTCAATTTTTTCCAAATCAGTGCAGTATGCAGGATGTCTTGTCTTAAACACTACACCATTGCATCTGAAAACATTATAGAACAGAAGTATTCTGGATCATAAAATTGAAAACATTTATTGTCCTCTAAGTTTAACATGAGTTCTGCTTCCATAACCACAGAAAGGTTTTAGATGACCTTGGATGTGGTCTGGAAAGAAAAGCATTGCGTGATCTAAGCTGTATTCTGCACATATAGCATGCTTTTCAAGTTTCTTTAAATTTTTAGTGGTTTTTAAATGGAAAACAGTCATTTAACATGAATAAAATAAGATGAATGAGAAAACTCTACTGTAATGATAATATATTGATTAAAATAAATACAAAACCCCTTAAAAAGTTAGCATACTATCAGCTTTCAGTCAAAGGTGATTGTGACATTTAGAGTTTTAACATTCTGCTGTAAAAGAGTCTAGGCATAGTGTATTTTTTCTTTTCTTACTAGAAAAATAATTAACAAGAACTGGATTTGTCCTTTAAACTTTAAATGAAATGAATACTGCCCATTATTTCTTGTGATGTCCATTGCACTGGTGCATAATTTTTCCATGAATTCTTTAAAGGAAGTCAATTCCAGTTCAAATGCATTTGTTGTAAGGCAAGCCTTCATCTTGAATGCATTTTCATGGCAAGGAAAAAAACATTTTCAAGCTAGTTCACTTTTCCACAAGCGCTGCAGATTTTTTTTAAGCATTAATCTACATGAACTACATGAAGAAGAGAGATCAAGCCTATTGCAAAGAGATCTGTGGAAGAAGTGTTGCACTGAGTGCTGTCTTCATGAAACTTGTAAAAGCAGCTAGGCTACGAAGCATCTAGATTTATATTTTTTGAAACACCTGTACTAGTCTTATTACACATTGGAATTTGGTTTTGTGCTATAAATTTTCATAGGGCCTTAGATTGTCAAAGAAAGTATTTATTTCCCTTTGATGTGATAGATGTTGGGATATTCCCTAGAGCAGCTGTAACAAGTACAGAAGAAGATAATCGCTGGTAATCTGGAGCTGTATTCCACACCTATTGTGTGTCGATTACTTTTAGAGAAGATGGAGATATGTTGAGGATATAGCTGCAACATTTCCAGGCTTGGTGGTGCTGTTAATTGCTGACTTCAGTAAGGATGAAGAACTGTGCACTTCTGTGCTTTGCTTTCTTCACTGGTTGCTTATAAATCTGCTCTTGATAATACATGGGACAAAAGGGATAGCTATATTGTAATAGTTACATGCCTGTGACAGCAGCAGAAGTATCTGAAAGTATCTACAGAAATGACAGCACAAACTATTTTACCAAATCAACCACAAAACTAGTATACAGAGCTGGGCTGAAGAGCTGTGTGCTCAAAAGTTTGATTTTCTGATTTGTAATTTCTTGCATATCTACTGTGTTGAATTTTTTATTCTCTCCTCAATTAATGGCAGTTCTACCAACACAGAGAATAAAAAGACTAAAGTTCCAAAATAAGAAATATTTTGAAATATGTATATCTCTTTTTTTAGCATAAAATAATTCTCTATGATTCGAAAATGCATTTTGATTGAAATGGCAGAGCAGTGTAATTTCTAAAATTAATATTACTATATTTTGAGGGGTTTTGGTATGAAATAATCTGGAGATAGACAGTGTTGTAGTTGAGGCTTATCAGCTTGTCTCTTCTTGATGTGACAGAATTTCATTACAGACTCACAGAATTCCTAACATCAAAATGTTTAGTATTCTGCAAAGGCAGCTGGTAGTAATATGCATCAAGACCAATGCTGTGGAAGCATTGTTTGTATGAAACAGCAAGATCCCAGCCTGCTATGTGAACTTGTTCAAAAGAAGAAATGAACATTACAAACATTTATGTGATACTGCAAACAAGATAGCTAGGATATCTCATGACCTCAACTTTCTGTGAAAGAAAACAGCCACTGCTCCTGAGCTGCCTGTTGAAGACAGTTACATGAAAAAACAAATCCATCACATCTGGCTACCAAAAGAGTAGTTCTGGAGGTGGAGGAGAGACAACAAGATAAGTGGCTTTATAACTGCATGTTTACATATGATTCCAAAAACAATGTCCTTCCAGTTAATTCAGAGGTTTATTTTGATGTCTTAGACAATGATCATAGACATCTGATAGTGATGTAATTTTCCTGAAACATTTTCTTCCAGTTTCCTTCATTATGATCAGTGTGGAATTTTGGAAAGGTGCTGTATTGTGCGCATGCGGGCTTGTGGGATGTGACGCGATAGGTTCTCTATTCTGCTACGTCTGTGGGAAAAAGGGGCGTACACGAGGGGCAGGGAAATGGGCTACAAGAAATGCGCCCATCGTGGCATTAGTAAAGAAAATGGAGGAATAATTGAGAATTGAGTGCTTTGTTACAGGTATGGCTGATTGGGAAACCAAGGAACTCGGGACCTAATGGCTGTGATGCTTGAGACCGACAACAAAGTCCTCCTGGGGGAAACTCGAGGGAAAGGAGGAGACCCTGACAGGGATCCATTGCTGCCAGCAAGAATTACTGTGACTTGTATCTTGTCTGCACTTTCTTTCTTGTATACGGGTTATTCTTATGCTGCTGTTATTGGGGATAAGTATCACTCCTGTATCGGGTGTGAGGGATTACGTGAACCAATGTCCTCTGATAGCACTGGAACCATAGAGCCATGGGACCAGATACTAACTGGACCCTCGCAACAGTGATACTATGCAATAATGAGCCATACTCTGAAGGGTGGGGCTGGGAAGACACCAGCCAGACCCACAAACTTCAGGGAAAACTTGGGTAGCACTGGCAACCAGGTGAAAAGGCTGGGGTTTGCCAAGAGCCTCCTGATATGATCAAGGGCAAGACTGGGTTGGCCTCTGTGTTTGCCACCAAGAAGATCTG
>VZRI01007392.1:32842-59643 GCA_013397515.1 Upupa epops
GCATGCGGGCTTGCGGGATGTGACACGATAGGTTCTCTATTCTGCTACGTCTGTGGGAAAAAGGGGCGTACACGAGGGGCAGGGGTATGTAGGTGTACGCCACGTGATAATAAACGCCATATGCTGATCGTTACATTGATATGCACCTTGGTGAATGGTCAAGCTCTGGTTCCCCCATAGGAAAACGAACAGATCATGTAATGTTCACTGCAACAGAAAGTATTACAATAAATTAGAAGGGATATATGAGCAGAAAATAAGAAATCATGTAATTATTTTGCAAAATGTAGGCAAAAATAATTGTTGCTCAACAAATACAAAGAATCAATTAGTGCCCTATACAGTGCTTGTTTTAATACAAATGATATATAATATTGCTCCCCAAATCAAAGCAGTCACTATTTCTGAACTATCCTCTACCATACTTGAGGGCAAGACAAGTCCCTGAAGTCCACATCAGTCAATGCTGAAAGCAGACTTCAAAGCTCATTGATTAATGCTTCCGGTAACCTATAAGTATTTAATTAGTCCAGTGACTTATTGCTTATTGAGGTTTTATGGTAATAAAATTAGTAACATAGAGTACTTACAGATAACTTATAAAATACTCATAACATAATGCTATTACTACTGAGATAGTAGTTTGGACTATCAATTAATTGATATTTGTGAATCTTAAATATCTTTGTATAAAAGATGCTATAAATAGATGATGAGTATCATCAGCAATATCATTCTAACCACATGACTGAAAGGCAAGCCATTGAGCAGTGATGCACAGAACAACCTGTTCATCACTGAATCACTTCAAATTTTCCTTTTATTAATATGCCAAATGAATTGAAGGAAGAGCGACATACTCCCTTTTCATTCTTACTTACGTTTGGAATTTTTTTAATGTAATTGTTCAGAAAACTGGCTTGGGATTGGAATGCTTACACTTATCTCAAAATTACTTGCCTTGAAGGAGTGTAGTTTTTCTCAGAGAGAAGTACAGACTGATGATTTTTTGCAGACTGTAGTCTGCCCCAGCACTTGATGTAAATACAGCTAATGAAATCACAGAATCATTAGGGATTGGAAGGGACCTCGAAAGATCATCCAGTCCAATCACCCTGCCACAGCAGGATCACCTAGACCAAGTCACACAGGAACAGATCCAGGAGGGTCTTGAACATCTCCAGAGAAGGAGAATCCGCAAGAACTCTGGGCAACCTGTTCCAATGCTCTATTACCCTCACTGTGAGGAAGTTTCTTCTGATATTTATATGGAACCTCCTATATTCCAGCTTGCACCCATTGCCCCTTGTCCTATCACCAGATGACCTTGAGAAGAGCTGGCTCTATCTTTCTGACACCCACCCCTCACATATTTAGAGACAGTAATGAGGTCACACCTCAGCCTCCTCTTCTCCAAGCTAAAGACATCCAACTCCCTCAGCCTTTCCTTATAAGCAAGATGTTCTACTTCCTTCATCTTCATTACTCTATGCTGGATAGCCTCCAGCAGATCTCTGTTCTTCTTGAACAGAGAGGCCCAGAACTGGACACAACACTTCAGATGCAGTTACACTATTGCAGAGTAGAGGGTGAGAAGAACCTCAATTGATCTACTTAATACCCCCCTTCTGATCCACCACAGGATGCTGTTGGCCCTCCTGGCCACAAGAGCACATTGCTGGCTCATAGTCTTTCTGCTGTCCACTAGGACCCTCAACTCCCTTTCTTGTACACTGTTCTCCAAGAGGTCAGTCCCCAACCTTGGTGAAGCCATACTGATTGTCCGTAATGACTCCCTTGTCTTTGCTGTGCCTAGAAACAGAATCCAGGGCAATTGTTCTATCAGGTTCCCTGGGATGGAGGTGACACTGACCCATCTATAGTTACCTGGGTCCTCCTTCTTACCCTTTTTAGAGATTGGAGTGACATTTGCTAACCTTTTGCCCTGACATTTGCCCAGTCCCTGGGCACCTCTCCTGATCTCCATGACTTAGAACATATGATGGAGACTGGTCTGGCACCTGCTTCCACTATCTCCCTTAGTTGTACCCCATTAGGGCCCATGGATTTATCTTCCTTCAGTGTGTTCAACACATTACTAACCCAGTCCTCATCAACCAAGGCAGGTTTCTCTCTTGCCTCGACTTCCTCTGGAGCCTCAGCAGTCTGGGCTTTGACACCAGGACTGCACACAAAAGTAGAGACAGAGGCAAAGAAGGTGTTCAGTATGTCTGCTTTCTCTGTATCCTTTGTCTTCAAGGCACCCACCGCTTTTAGCAGGTTGCCTGCATTGCCTCCAGGTTTAGTTTTACCTGCAATATATTTGAAGAAGCCCTTTCTGTTACCCTTGACCTCTCTTGCAAGGTTGAATTCCAAGGAACCCTTGGCTTTCCTAGTTTCATGCCTACGTTCTCTCACCAGAGCCTTATAGTCACCAAAAGTGGCCATCCCCTCCTTCCATGAGCTATAGGATTTCTTCTTCCTCTTCAGGTTGGTCAGCAGCTACCCGTTTAACCACACAGGTCTTCTGGCTCCCTTCCTTGACTCTTTCCTATTGGGATGCTCTTGTATTATGCTTCAAGGACGTGGTTTTTGAATGATAACCAGCTCTTTTGGGCCCCTTTACCTGCCAGTGCCCTGTCCCATGGGAATTCCCCTAGCAATTGCTTGAAATGGCCAAAGTTGGCCCTCCTCACATCCAGGGTTGTGATTCTGCTACGTATTCTGTTCCTACCATACGAGACTCTGAACTCCACCATCTCATAGTCACTGCAACCAACACTGCCCTCAACCTTCACTGCTTCAACCAGACCCTCCTTGTTGGCAAGCAAGAGGAGCAGCGCTCCTCTCCTCTTGGGCTCCTCCACTATTTGCGTCAGGAAATTCTCACCAATGCACTGGAGGAACCTCCTGAACTGGAGACGGCTAGCTGAGTAGGTCTTCCAGCAAATATCAGTGTAGTTAAAATCCCCCATGGGAACCGGGGCCTGTAGCTGTGAGGCTGCTGCCAGCTGCTTGTAGACCTCATCAGTTTCCTCATTCTGATCTGGTGGCCTGTATTATACACCCAGGATAGTGTCACCCATGCCAGCCTGCCCATTGATCCACACCCACAAACGCTCAGCTCACTCTTCCTCCACTCATGGTCAGAACTCAATACATTCCTGTTGTTCTCTCACATAAAGAGCAACTCCACCACCTCGCCTTGCTGATCTGTCTTTCCCGAAAAGAACATAGCTGTCCATGACCACATTGCAATCATGCATGCTGTCCCACCAGGTCTCTGTAATTGCCACCAGATCATAATCACCTGAGTGGAAACAGATTTCTAACTCCTCCTGCTTATTCCCCATGCTGTGTGTATTGGTGTACAAGCACTTTAGGGAGAGAGCTGAGAGCTCCGATTTCACCCTAGGACAGCAAGAGGCCCTGTGGTTTTCATTAAGACCAGAGCTCTATCCCACTGGTGCGCACTCATCAAGTGTCCCACCCACCTCAAATCTCGTTTAAAGCCCTCTGAAAGAGCCCTGCCAATTCCTGCTGCCAAACCCTTTCCCCATCTGCTATAAACCTCTCCTATGCAGACCTGTAAGATCTGGTGTCTTATAAACCTTTCCCATGTACATCTGTAAGATCTGGTGTCTTATAGCATCAGTCCTTATCAATGAACCTGCATACGGTGTAATCTTAGTTTTGGGATAGGCTTACTGGCTGTATGGTGTTTTCCTAAGGTTTTTTGCAGCAAATTGCAGAAATCACAGAAGATCAATGAAGTCAAACCCACTATTACCACATATTTTTTTGAGCCTCAGCTAGGATTTTCTGTCATTTATCTGCACCAACTTAATTTCAGGATGATTAATCACAGTGGTCAACATAAGGGATGTATACTTAAAAAATGAGCTTTAGTTGCATGCCCTTAAACAAACCTTATGTATTCTAGTCTTCTGATAAAATTGCTTAAAATGGAGACAAAATATTTTCTCCTGCTCTCCCAAATGGCATACTTTAGGGAAGAGCTTCACCTGAGGAATTGCTCAGGCATAAATTGAAAATACTTTTGTTTCCAATTTTTAACATCGTCTACGTTCACTTCAGAGATTTATGTTTAGCAGATGTGACAGTTTCTGACATTGCATTATTTGAAGAAGGCAAGTAACCTTTTAAAGAATTGTCCTTTCATATTCTAAGGTGAGTTCAACATATGTGTGTGAGTTTGCACATACATGTGAATCTGAAAAGGGGGATCATTAATACTATTGAAATGTATTGAACAATGTAGAGTGAAACTCAAAAGTATTAAACACAGAGTACAAAGTAGTTTTGTAATAGTAGGTAACAGCAGTCCCTTACTGAGTTCAAGGCTTTTGTGCAGGTCTTCAAGTTCATCAATGACCAGATATTTCTGTTGTAATGTAGGGAGGTAATTTCAGATCTATTTATTGTTTTCTTCATCTCTGTGCATTTTCTACACTATCTTGGTTTCCACTGGCAAAATACTGAAATATATTTAGTTGGTAACCTAGTGAGTTCCTGTTCTTAATTCAGAGGAAATAAACATGAAAGAATATCTATCAAAGGAAATCTTGGTCTATCCGCTTGTGTCATACAGCACTGAAACTGTTGATCTGTGCACACACAGCTGGGTTTACCTGTGCAGATAAAGTTGATATAGTATGATGATGTCTAATGCCCTCTTTCCACCAGTTAGACCTGTCCAAAGAAGCCCTGCTGTATCAGCACACACCATCTTCTCACTGTGCAGCAAATCTTCACTCCAGACTGACAATAGTGTGCTGTTTGCACTTATGTGCATGTGCAAGTGAGTGGTTGATTCTGTTGGACATTGTAATAAGACTATGTAGGCATGTTTACATCCTCTGAATAAGAAGGATTATAGTCTTGCCCTGGCATTGCAATACAAGTGGACAAGAAAGAATACATATTAACATGCTGGATAGTGACACTGAGATCATGTCACTGACTCTGCTCTTGAAACAATGCGTTGCAACAATACAGTTGCAGTTAAGTAGTTTGAGTGATGGCTTTCTGACACACACAGACTCACAGGGCTGTATTACCTGTGTAGCTTGTACAATATCTGTAGATACTACATTCTCTTCAATACTATGCTCTTTTTTCCAAAGAATCAAATATTTAACACCTTCTTCCCTCTGCTGCATGTCTTCCATGGAAGAGCTAACTAGCTCACTAGCTACATGCATTTTATATAGCTCATAATTTGGACAGCTTAGTACTTTCTCTATTTGAATAGTTTTACTAATGTGCTATGTTCAGTGTAAAATCTCAGAGAACAGTAAACTGATAAATGTAGTCCAACATACCCTGTCAAGGTATCTCAAAGCTAATCTACAATAGATCAGGCTATTACATTTGATATAGAATCATAGAATCATATCTTTATTTATTGTAATCTCAGCTAGATTTTGTATTTTGCATGTCAACTGGTATAAGATATGAGATGGGTATTGCTGCACTGTAAGTAGAAATATATTTCAGTCACTTCACTCAAGTTTTTTGATGCTGGCTACCTACATTGAATTCCTGCTGCTTTGTTTCCTCTTCTGCTATACTGCAAATGTTCCCATGTAAGCTGTAAATGATGGGTCTACTGTTTGAGTTTTGTAGGCAAAACCAGGATTCATCTGCAGAAGGGCACTAGTGGTGCAAAATGTTTCTCTTAAAGAGATACTAGATTTGTATACTTGATCTGCTTCCATTGTGTTGAATCATTCACAACTGTAGATTTAGCAACTGTTCCCCATCTTTCTTCTTGAGTACATTCTAGCATAAATTCAAAGTCTGAAGTATAGAAGATGATTTTTAAATTCAACAAAAAATATTGACCTCAAAAATATCCTGTCTAAGCCGACAACGTCTTAAGTAGTCTTCCTGACCTATGACTATGAAGAATTTTGATCTCATTTTCTATCCTATATTTTCAGATATGTATTCTTTAGCTAGTGGTTAGTAATTTTTTCAATTATCATCCAACTCCCCAGCATATATTGTTCAGGCTGTACCCAGTCCCTTTATTAATATTGTAAGTCTAGCAGCTTTTACCTTTTTCTACAAAATTAAAGGAAAATTAAAGGACAACGATATTCCATTTGCCACAACTTTTTTTCTTTTTGCAGAGTCATGAGTATATTTCAGAAGGATCAACTGACAATGATTCTGTAGGTACACATAGATAATTCATCCACATTGAACTATTTTTCACCAGCATGACAGTGCTTTCTATGATTTAATTTGCAGTGTGTCCTTTCTTTATTTCCTCTTAAGAAGCAATGTTTAAACAGGGGAAACCTGAAGGTTATAGGAAGTCATACATTTTAATCAGCATTTCCATAGAAAGCAAGCACTAAACTATTTCCCTCAGTAGACAATTTTGTCTCCTTTTGCTTCATTAATCTGAATTGACTTGTGATGACACTGCGGTAGTGGTAAAGGAAATGATCTTTCATTAGAGAACATAGCAGAGAGTTTATTTGATTCTTTATGCTAATTCAAAGACTTCTTTTCCAGGACATTTAGTTTAGCAAAGAGGCTTAGTACTAATTTAAAATTAAGCAGAAATGAAACCATGTTGTAATAACTCATGTTACTTCAAAGCAGTAGATCACAATAGAATGCCATATAGACAACCAGATGCAGTCTTGGATGGGTTTGAAGTTTGCACATGACTTTACTGAGAAATATTTTGTTTGCTTTTACTGAGAATTATTTTATGTTTGCTTCATGCATTTGGTCCAGCTTTATTTAGAGAATCAAGCTTGTTCTTCTGGAAGACTCTGGAAACTTGACTCTGGAAACTGACTGGATAGGAGTTAATTAAAAATTGAACAACTTGCATATAAAAATATGGTAGATGATATAGAAAGGTAGCAGAGTTCTGTGTCATCATCCTCTACAGGTTTGTAGAGCAATATTAACTAATTATTTTGCTCAGTCATGCATTGCAGTACCTGGTGCTCACATAAATTTCTTCTCACATCTGTGCAGAGAATGCCTTTTAAACTCTGGAGGAATTTAAACTTTCTGTTTTCCTCAACAGATAAACTATTGTTGAGTATCTTGGTGTCATGGTTTAAACTTGGCATCACCAGATTGCTCACACAAACAAAATTACAAAAACAGACTTGAGAGTTGAGATGAAAGACAGGGAGGTCTCACTTAACACAGGCAAAGGACAGACTTAGGATAACAAAATTAATTTAATTTGAACTAAACCACATCACTCAACATATAGAGAAATACAAGGAGTTCTTATACATTCCCAGGCCCAGCTCTCCTATCTCTTGGATTGAAGGGCTGAGGTAAATTGTATGAGGTTCAACAAGGCAAAGTTACACGTCCTGCACTTGGGTCACAACAATTGCCTGCAGTCCTACAGTCTTGGGGGATAGTGGCTGGAAAGCTGCCCATCAGAAAATGATCTGGAGGTATCCATTGACAGCCAGCTGATTATGAGCCAGCAGTGTGATCAAAAAGGCCAGTGACATTTTGGCTTGTATTAGAAATAGTGAGGCTACCAGGAGTGGGGAAGTGATCGTCTTGCTGTACTTGGCACAGGTTCAGTTTTGCAACCCTCACTACAAGGACATTGAAGTTCTGGGCTTGGTCCAGAGAAGGGAAATAAAGCTGGTGGGAAACAAAGTCTTATGAGGAGCAGTCGGCAGAAGTGAAATTGCTTAACCTGGAGAAAAAAAAAAAAACTAAGGGGAGACCTTATTTCTCTCTACAGCTACGTGAAAGGAGGTTTAGAGAGGTGGGTGTTGCTCTCTTCTCCCAAGTAAGAAGTGATAGGATAAGAGGAAATGACTGCAAGTTGCACCAAGCTTCTTTACTGAAAGGGTTGCCAAGCCCTTGAACAGACTGCCCAGGTCTGTGGTAGAATCACCATTCCTGGATGTATTTAAGAGATAAAGATGCGGTGCTAAGTGATATGATTTAGTGATAAACTAACAGTGCTAGATTAATGGTTGAATTTGATGATCTTAAGGGTTTTTCATCCAACCAAAATGATTCTGTGATCCTGTAGTATTCTCTTGGGACTACATTCAGTGAAGATGTATTAAAGAAATCCTGAACTTAGTTGGGTGCAATATCTTTTTATCTAAGATAAAAGCACTGCAGTGATGCAGTGACAATATTTTAAAGTATGATTTCACTAAGAACTAGTATATGAAAACCTAGTATACGTTTAATTGTTAATTATTGTTACTGCAATCCAGATTTTAGGTTTTTCATGTTAATAAAATAGTTTCTTATACTGGTATGTGTTCTGTAAAGTTAAGCAAAAAAAATTAGTACTTCCTTGACTTAATGTTATCAACACTCAACTGGTGTTGAAAAAAAAGGAATTTTTTTATTCACCTTAATTTTGGGCTTTTTGGGCAATGGATTCAAAGATCTTCAGTTTTGTCTGGACTGTTATAAAATTCAAAGTTATTTCCTCAGCTCGAGTCTTTCTTGTGATGAACTGTCAAAGCATAGCATTCATAAAAATTTCTTCTTGTTACTGAAAATTTAAACATTTTTTGACTGACTACTTGTGAGAAGTTTTGTGTGTTTTAAAGCCGGAAGATATTCAGGGAGAAATGGAAAACATTAATATGTTAGGATATTATTCAAAAAGAGCTTTACTCTCTTCAGTTAGATTGCAATAAAAGAAACAGGATTTTTTTTTTACAAATCCCACTTGTATAAGATTTTGTGAAGTAAAAGGTCTAAATAATTCACTATAAAATCTATACAAATTACAAATTATTGCAGAAACAGTATCAGGACATTCCCTTGGTATTATTAAACACAGACTGAAGACTTTTCAGCACAGCAGTTTGGAGTGTTTAAATCTCTTTCCCAAAAAGAAGTGCTTCTGTTCTTGATGATGGCTGTTTTAATCCTTAATATTTTCTCATTTTTTTTGTATTATTATGTTCAGTTTTTCAGAGGTCTGCTAAATTCTTGACTGTGGCAGTACCCTGTGTAATGAGTGCTAACAGCTAATTGTCATTAAGCAACTGAATACTTTTAAAAACAGGCAGTGCTGTCTGGCTACATTCAATATATTGAATGAGGAAGTGAAATAAAGCCCCCTTTTCCTTTTTACATAACATTTTATTGTTTTGATCAATTTATATTTCCTTTCTAGATCAGTTTTTCCAAAGGTCAGTTCTGTTTTCTGTTTCTCTTACATAGAATTTTCCTCATCTATTTTATGCAGACAAAGCTTCCTAATTGTCTCGGTTTGGGATGACAGGTATCAAATTCTTTCAATTTAGAGGCCTTCAGTCAAGAGGTTTGGAAAAAAGGAACAACAATTCTTTATTATAACAGTAAGAAAACACTAACAGTATACTCAAAACAACCAAACAAAGAAGATTCCAGGGACCCCAAACAGAGTCCACCTGACAGTTAGGGAGGGTGATGGTCCTCCTGGAGCGATGGATGTAGCTCTCTTTTCCTCGGCAATGATGGGGGAGCCGGAAAAGCACAGCAGTCAGGAGGCGGCAGGGAGTGGCAGGAAAGGTGTCTGCGGCAGCCAGGGGCCGCGCAGCTACGGCAGCGGCTCTGTTCGTCGTGGGCAAACAGCAGGGACTTCGGGCAGGAGGCAGAAAGTCTCGGAGGGAGGNGGGGAAACATCCCCGCGCCGCCAAGTGACCCCGGCCCCCCCCCACTCCCATGCAAGAAATAAAACCACATATCCTCCCAACAGAGGAGAATAGAATACAAATTTTACATTCCACAACCCAATGCACTAATACATGCTACATCCTTTTTGTGAAGGAGCAGCCAAACCTGAAGTTGAGTATTTAGGGTTAAGGTGTAATTAATTTAATTAGCCACTTCAGTTAATTACCTCTGTCATTCCTCAGAGTTCTATATCTGTGTGGTTACCCTTGCTGTTGTCCTTTCATAAGCATGCTCCTTACTAAACTCATCAGTAAACATGTTTAACATAATTCTCAGTATGGAAACCCAGCAGCTTAACTACCAGAATTTTCTCATGATGAAAACAAATCACTGCATGAACCATATGTTTGGTCATTAGTAGTATTTTAACAGCTTGAGTTCTGATGTTTTGCTCACAGCTGTGTATAAGTCACTATCAAAAGGCTTGTGGGAGGTCATAAATACTGCCAGCTTACTCCTGGTTGCATTTTCCCATTGCACAGTATTCCAGAGAACAGCTTGCAAAAAGCCTTTGTAGTAAGACCACATAACATTTAACTGCCTGAGTCTTTGTGATTCAGCATCACACTTTGTACTTTGTATATTTAGCCCATGTATGGAAACACTCTGTGCTGCAATGATGAGGTTCTGCTTGTATTTGTGAAATAGAGTGAGAAGGTTCTGGGCACAACCACATTGATATCAAAGGGCTTCTTCTGGCCCTGCTTTAGCAGCAGAGGACAGTCCTCTTACTGTGCCTAGGCATATTCTGGAAAGAAGGATGTAAATGTATCCCTATTTAACCCAAATGATTCTCTGTTCCAGCCTGGTGGAGTTATTCACTGTTATGTTCAGTCAATGCTACTGTTTTCAAATGTATTTGCTGGAGGTTTTGAGAGTTCAGGTAAGGTGACCAACTTACTGCTTTTTATTGTGTTATAATGACTGTAATTAATTTTGGAATAAATCAGTCCAAACATCTTTCTCCTTGGCCACTTGAAATGCATAAATGGCACTGCCTGGCATTTTTTTAGTTCTAGCAAAACAGGGGACCTTTTCTGTAAATGTAATGTGTTTGCTTTCATAAATGAATTGGCTGGGCTCTGGGCTGCACACACAGTTTTGAAACCTGAGCTCTGTCCAATAGTGTGGAGCTGTAACATCCTCTAAGTACAGTTAGCAACATAGCAGGACTACTGTTCTACATATTTTCATATATTTCTGCACAAGGAATCTGCACATAAAATACACTAGCACATCTTCTTTAGGCCAGAGGGTGTAGCTTATGAGGAATATCCTTAGAACATCCTGGGCAATAGTTCTCCTTAGAGTAATTATCACAGAAATGAAGATGGGCAGTAACTCTCTATTGTCTACTATTTCCTAGGTGCTACAAGTAAGGACATAGACATAATATAGTGCAACATCAGAGCTGTGCTGCCATATGCTAAAAGCTGAATTGGCCTTTGGGCAATTATTAAAGTAAAAAGATGACAAGATGTTATAGAGGCAATTTTGTCACTTGAATACCCTGTCCTCAGGAATCACGATGATTCCTTTGCCTGAGATGTAAATGTGGCACATGTGAATTTTGCCCTAAGACAAACTGCTCTTTGTAATTATTTCCTCTTGAATCTTGGCCTGATTATCAAAGGAATCTCCTATCTACATCTTCATATAAACTTTTCTTCCTTAGTCTAACCTTGAGCTCCTCCCCTGTGCTCAAGTATTTGAAGTGTGTAAAATTAAAGTTTCTTCAGAGACAGCTTTAAGGAGCTCTTTCACATTTAAAGTATATTTCCAGTGCATGTGGTCATGTGAAAATATTTATAAATACGTGGTTGACTACAGCAGGGGGTAAGGCAAATAAATAACATCTAAGAGTTCCCTTACAGGAATGATTCTTATTCCATTATTTTCAGAGCTACCCATTTGAAAACCAGAGGGATAAGTTAAGTGAGTAATTTCTAATGTAGAAATACTGATTTTTTCCCACCATTTATATAGATTATATTGTATTTCCAGTATACTGATAAAAGAAAATCCCATCAGCCTTTGGAAACCATTATGTATAGAAGGAGTAACTTTCCAAGTTTATGATTATTGGCCTTGAAGATGTGCTTCAAGCTCATAATCATTAGAAATCACTGTTCTCAGTTTAAAGTACAGGTTTAGTATACTGAAACCCACTCTCTAAGAATAGACAGATGCAGATTTGTTTAGCTGTGGAATCCCAGTAGGAGCTGCTGAAATCTAGTGAAATAAGAAGAAAATTACTTCCTCAAGAGTAATTTCTGTAAAAGTTACAAGTTTTTCATAAAGTTAAATTACAGTAACTAAAATGTTTAGAGAGACAGTCTTAATTATAGAGATGACGGTGTTGAACAAAGCCATGGCTTGTTTAACACAGAGGTAGCAAAACAATCTAGTGACACAGATATGAAAGCAAGAGGGATTTACACTAGCTAAGAGAGGACAGAGCAGAGTTGCATGCTCAGAAAAATACTGCATTGAGATTTCTTCCTGGAATAAAAAGAACTCTTTCAGTCCACTTCATGTCCCTGGGTAAGGGGAAAGGCACTGTACAGCACACCAGCACTATGCACTGAATACTAGAAAATGTCTAAACTGTAGTCCTGAAGATTCCTGAAAATGCCATCAACAGCTGACACTGAATGATGGCACTGATTGAGGGCATCTCTCAACACTTACATATACTAGAAATCACCTTTCTATTTTAACACAGCTAAAGCATCTTCTGAAAACTCAGATGCCATGGTGTGTGTAAACTCGCACAGCTGAGAAATGTGTGGAGACTGAGTAACTTCTGAATTAGGACCATAGACCCCTTTGAGACTGCTGGTACTAATCAACAGCCAATACCTTTGATATTGTTATATATTCTGCAGACAGATTCATTGTGTAGTCTCCTAATACTTCTGCAGCATAATTCCAGTTGCATTAAGTTTTGCTCTTAACTATAATATATTTTAGGCTATTAGCAATGATAGCAACTTTTAATGATGCTATCATATTTGTATTATTTTCATGTACTAAAGCATTAGAAGAGTCTCTTTACATATTAAAGCTTTTTTTTAAAAAAAAAAAAAAGAAGACCCTTAACTATCTTGACAGTGAAGAACTGTCTTCCAATAAAGCGATGTCCCAAAAAGTTATGTGAATGTAATTAAGTACTTTGAACACAGTATTTAAATCAAAATAATGTCAGAGAAAAAGCAAGTTCTCTTTATCACATACACTAGACATCATTCTCTAAAAGATTATATGGGAGATTAAACCTACTGTGAAAGTTCAATGTTTGCATAAACTGTAATTTATTCAACAGTAGTGGACTCAGTGTTGAAAATAAATTATTTAAGACACAGTCACCAATAATTCTGAAGGAATAATGACTGTGCCATTTAGTGTTTTTTAAAGGATAACTTTTGTCACTAAAAGACAAAATAAATAATTCTGAATTCAAGAGAGAGTTAAAAAATCTTTATGGAACAGTTTATATAGTTATTTTGTCAAATATAAAAAGACCTCAACTTACTAGTCATAAGTTTTCCTGAATAGGAAATTAGAGATAAGTTTTCAGTATAAGTAACAGAAACAGAAGCCAACAGAATCAATAGCAAATGTTAGATTATGAGTACTATCATCATTGACAGTCACAAAAGCTAGTGCTGAAATAGGGAGATAATCATATTTGTTTTTCAGGAATCAGAAAAATCAATGTGGAAAGGTCAGGAAGGAATTCTTTCTCATTCTGTACAAGATTGCTGTCTGTACGTTCACTTTCTTTATCTGATACTATATTTGGAGTCATGCTAAATGTATACATGGTTCTGATCAGCGGGGCATGTAGAATGTGGAAAGCTGTAATGATTATAAGCTAGAAGAAAGGTAGATTCAGGCTGAATGTAGGGAAGAAGTTCTTTAACAAGAGGGTAGTGGATCACTGGAACAGGTTGCCTAGAGTACTGGTTGAGGTTCCATCCCTGAAAACATTCAATGTCAGGCTTGATGGAGTTCTGAGCAATCTGTTTGGGTTAGAGAAGTTCCTGCTTATTGTAAAGGAGTTGGACTAGATGACCTTTAGAAGTCCCTTCCAACCCAATATATTCTGTGATTCTGATTATTGTTCTATCTAGCATGTTTGAAAATTACTTGATATTTTGGCACAAGCATTAGTTCATTTTCCCAGAAATCTGGCTTGGAATGACTTGATAAATAATCTTCATTCTAAGTCTTTTCAGCATAGTTAAGTAGTTTTTTAAAGGCTACAACATGAAAAGTTTACAGGCTGATACAGTGTTTATGCAATAATCCCAGCTGCAGAAACTGATTGTCACTTGCTTGTTGTTCTGCACTAACATTGATATCTCACACTAGTACCATAAAAACTGCGCTTCTCATAAAATTTTTATTTTAAAATTACTTAGCCTGTGTCTTTTGGAGCTCATTGCATCCTAAACAACAGTAGATTACTCTGATAGAACCAGATAATTTTTTTGGGAAATTATCTTAACTAGTTGTATTGAACTAAATCCCTACATTTCCCCATCCCACACAGAATTCTGTAATAAAAAGAGGTTCCCACAAATCTCATGTATTCTATTATTCATAAAAGTCAAAATGCACTTATGGTTGTATGAAATCCTTAAGTCATTATCTGTAAAAGTATTTTGACAGGGAATGTACAAGGAAATCAGAACATTTCAGTTGCCGTTCTTCATCCAATTAACTTGCAATAAATCTGCACTGTGTATATTTATGCCACAAGGGAGACATTCCTACTGCAGTGTATATGCACCTTTATTTCCCTCTGATCCACTCAGACTCAAATACTTCAGACTGGAGGATGTGAAACCATCATGGAAGAAAATTCAGTGAACAATACTATTTATGCCAAGGTACCTTTTTTGGAGACATGCAAATCATTACATGTTGAATTGATGGTGGAAATCAGGCCCAAAAAGATGTACATACCAACATTCTCAATACCATTTAGTCTGCACTGAGACAAGGCTTTTTCCCTTCCTCTCTGAAGAGCTGAAATTCCTCATATATCTCTATTATGTAAATATATACAGAATCTTCTGAATCTTGTTCATAGTAAAATAAATATGGAAGCTAAAAAAAAAAGAAGAAAGGCTTAAAATAAAAGTGTAATGCC
Source organism: Upupa epops (assembly GCA_013397515.1). Lineage (NCBI taxonomy): Eukaryota > Metazoa > Chordata > Aves > Bucerotiformes > Upupidae > Upupa > Upupa epops. Next base: position 47,724 of record VZRI01007392.1, read on the forward strand.
ATGATTATTTTAACTCTGTTATGGTTTCTCAACATTTTTTCTACCTAAAACTCTCTTAATTAGGTACACATATCTATATATTCATAGTGCAATAACTGAAATCAATCCAACACATGAAGACACTTTGTGTTATTGACTTATGACATTTCTTAATCTAAGGAACAAGAATTCCCACAAAAGGAACCTCTTCAACTCCTGAGGAAAAATAAACATCCCAAAATAACAATCAAGGAAAACAAATCAGCCTTTAGAAGCATTGAAACTCAGATTTGAGCCTGTATTTAATGAGACTTGTATATATGTATTCTCTGGGAGCAATTCATTCTAGAGTTAATAAAATCCCCTCTCTGTAGCAGCTTCTGATAGCCTGCGCTGAAGACAAGGAGAGACTGCTAGACTGCTCCTGCTGCTGCAGTGTGTTAACTTACCTGGCCGTTCCAGAAACGTGTTCATACATCTCTCTGGTTCTTTCACATAGAATCACAGAATTACTTAAGTTGGAAAAAACCATTAAGATCATGAAAATCAAGCCCAATCATTAACCTAATCTACCAAGCCCACCACAAACCCTGTCTTTGTGCGCAATACCTTCATGACTTTTAAAAGCATCAAGAGATGGTGATGTACATTTATGTTTCCATTTTTCCTCAGTTAGTTTTAATAAAAACAGGGCTTATATTTTGATCCCAGTTACTCTTCTATAATCTTGATGAAGTGTCATCACCAATACAAATGATTAAATTTATGTCAGTGCAACTGACTATAATAAACTATGGCAGAGCAGTAAAACAAACAAACAAAAAAAAAAGCAGGATAGAATGAGGCATATTTCTCACAAAGTGATTTTTTTATGATTTAACTATTGTGCTGGGAGTAATATACTGTTGCATAACATGCTTCTACTAATGCATATTTCTCTTCATTTTAACAAAAAATTACTGCTAAGAACTCGGTCAAATAATTTTTCTTCAGATCTTTGCTGGCTAAATGGTATATGGCATAGAAAGTATACATAACATGTAGCATATAGTATGCAATATTTTGTACAGTATAAGACAAGTGATAATCTAATAATATGCTAGAAAATAAACTTTTCCCCCTTATATCAACATATATACAAGGATATGTGTAGAAAACATTTCATAGATTTTCACCTTCCTGAAACTTCAATTAACAAGATATCTACTAGTAAATGTGTTTAATTACTAAGAACTAAAAACACCAATTTTGCAAAGAATAATAGTCCAAAACAAGTAGAAAAAAAATTGTTTTATCAGTTATTTAAATCTGAGGATTAGCTTCCTCTGCAGCAGGTCAGCGTATTTGCTTTGTCACAGGCACTGTCTTCCCAATCATAAAACTTCTAAGGGTAAGAAACCATATGGTCTAATTGGAAAAACATTTCTTAAAAGGAGCCCTGTTTACACTCATTTCTTTAGGTAAGAGAAAAAATCACTTTTTACTAGCTTGGGAGCATGCTTGAATAAATTATCGATTAAATCTTTCAAAGAAGGTGAAATTAATTAAGAAATTAATCTGCTGATTTTCAGATTATATTGTCAGTTTTCTGTACAGCTTACACAAGGATTGTTCTGTTTTCAGCTAAATGATGTTAAAGATTAATTGGCAGTATCACAGGGGTTACAAATAATATCACCACTATCACATGCAATTTGCTTTATAATAACTCCATGATCCAAATCAATTAGTACTTTCTGCATTTGACCAAATTGTCTGGCAGAGTTCATGGTATCCATTCAAGGGTTAATAACCTTAAACTCCATGCATTCACATGACAATACTTGTGTTGAGCCACATTAAAACTGGAGTCTTAGAATCTATTTCAGAAACTCCTAAATATATGTCTTAAGATGAAAAGTAAAATCACCCAGAAGAATAATGAAATAGATTGAAATCAGAGCAATGTTTTGTTATAGAAAATGTTTCTTATAAAATGTCAAATCAGTTTAAACATCAAACATTGATTCCCTGTTTTTTTCAGCCTCACCTCTGTGCCAGTCAAGATCATGGAGCAGATCTTGTCCTAAGGTGCACTGAAACAAGGCAATGATTGGTGATAGCCAATATGACTTCACTCAGGGCAGATCACACCTGACAACACTGATAGATAAGGGCAACTGGCATCATCCACCAGGACTTGTGCAAAGCATTTGATATTGTCCCACATGACATCCTTCTCTCTAAAATAGACATAGTGTTAACAGATGGACTGCCTCCTGTCTAAGTTGACCATGAAGTTTGACTGGTTTTAATTAATACTAATTCAGCTCCAAATGATTTTTTTTTTAACATGCATATTTTACTCTCCAAATTTAGATTGGAATCTATGCCAGAATGCACAAATGAAAACAAAAGATATCAAGTGCTTAACAGAAGCAAAGCAAAAGATCATATTTATCACGTGCCTGCATTTATTTTTTTATGCATCTTAATTGGCATGCTTCTGAGACTGAAAGGGAAATTGGTGACAAGGTGATGAATCAGTTTCACCAGATTGGCTTGTTGACCCAACAAATCTGAAGTGGATATTGGCATTTATCATTCAACTTTGGACGCCTACATACTCCTGCTGCTGCTAAGTCGAATGCTTCACCTCCTTGCAACTACTGTTTCAACAGGAGAGGCTCCAAAAGATTCTCAGGGGAGCAAACTTTTACAGCATAGTACTGCAAAGTACTTAGTACTGGTTGAGTGAGAAGCAGTAAGCATATGGGAAAAGGGAAGAAATCAATGACAGTGCTTGAACAGCTTAACCCTGTTTGCTCTTGCATGTTAATAGATTATTTATGCATAATTTTCTCCAGAGGAGGAAATCAGTGTGATTACTAGTTTTGATATGGACTGAATGAAAATAGGAAGTAAATGTCTGTTTTATTCCTATGAAAAGGGCTTTCTTAGACCACAGAAATTCATAGCATAAAATATGTTTTGTAAACATCTCCGTAATATCAGTCATTTTGTTGTCAAGAATCTGAATTACATTGATCTACAGATTGTGTCACAGAAAAAGCCAGATGAAAATGCCAGAGCGGTATCACTAAAATATCACTTTTACCCTGGATGCTGCATGGCTGTCTTAACCAAAGTCTAAAACACATTTGATGAATAATATTCCTTCTTTAGGGAGAAGTAAAAGTCTTCATACAATGAATGGTTGGGCAAGATGGTTTGTGTTATTTGCAGAGTGGTGTATTTTTAATTTCTACTTTTTAAGATATGATAAATCCCAGATTTCTTGCTATGAGAAAGATTACTTGGTATTTTGCCCAGATGCCTCACAATACTAAATGTTTTTAAGCTATACATGACTCTTTGTGGAAAGCAAATTTGGAAAGCTAAACTATGTGAGGAGAGCTGCATAAGAAAGAAATGAAAAAATGTAACATGAGAGTAAAGCACATCCTGTGGACATCTCAAAATGGAGGTGATTTCATTTAGCTCCAGAAAACTCATACACAACATTTATGTAACTGTGCCACGAAGCATCATCTAGACAAACTTGATATCAGTATCAGATAGTAATCAGTTTGGAATGGTGGATGCATTTGAGAGGAAGTTTCTCCAGAGACTGCATACTGGGAGAGGTGGTTATTTATTGATTTACTGATTGATTTTGTTAACATCCTGGGATAGAGGTCATTAACACTAACTTTACAGATGTGAAGCTGGGAAAAGTTATGTGTATGCTGTAGGACAAGAGCTGAATCTTAGAAGTGTTTGAACACTTTAGAGATGGCCTGGTGATGTTAGCTTGACTTTAAATGTAAGTACATCAAACTTCAGATGGAGGAAACCTTGTGAAGAAGCAGCTAGGCAGGAAGGGATTACAGAAAATCACAAGCTGTACGTGAGTTAATATTTTGAAAAAAACCTTCCCATTGAAAGATATTAACAAAAATAATTTCATTAGTGAATTTCATTAGGGAAGAATTCCTAGGAAGATGTGAACCAGTTGCAAAGAGTCTATGTCTAAAGAATAAATGCAGTTCTAGAAAACATGACTGGCTGGAGGTCAGTGAACAAACTGGGAATTACAGCTTAGAGAAAACTAAGGAGGAACATGAGAACAAACAAAGGAAGGTGGACATAAAATGTAGGAACAAAGAAGCATAGGGCCTCCATGACATTACCTTACCAAATACTGATTACAGAGACAGATTGGTCCTGCCTTTTAACAAGGTGGTAGATCAGATGATCTAAGGTGACTCTCTGGCTTTATTGCTTTAAGAAGAAGGAAATTACCTTGTTTTGGACATTGGGCCTTAAAGCACTGATAGACAGACAGAAAGGTATCTGCTGTGACATCTTCCTATCTAAATGATTGATACTGCTTTTGCTACAATAAATAATAAGTAATCTTAATAAAATACAATCATTATTCAGATATTACATATGCATACAATTTTACATTATGATTAAAATTAAATCCAACACATTATAATGAAGAATAACCTTTGAAATGAATGATCTTTAGAAGACCTAGCTAGAGGCATTTCTTAAAGACTTTTTTTCAGGAATGCAGATTTTAGAGATTTAAATTTATACAGTCACAGAAGTTCCTTTTTTTTTGTTCAGCTCTCTGACCTCTCTTCAGAAACTTCCTTATACACAGGGGCATACATCTACTTATATTTGAACAAAAAAGAAAAAAAAAAAGTTGAAGATCTCCAGTTTCTGCTTAAAAAAACTACAATATTGTCCATATAGCTGTGCTTTTTTGCTTTACCTGTGCTTAGGAAAAGTTTGCCGTTTCTCCTGATATCTCCCTAGACAATCAATGCCATAGACTTCTCTATGTGATAACATGGGAAATAATTTTAGTTGGGTAGGATAAAAATGAAGTGCAAGCACTAGCAAAAAATGACCTGTCTTTCACCACTCCCCAAGGGAAGGTATTAGCAGACATCTGAGTCACAATAAAATGTTGGCTAAACAGTGACTTTCACCAATATATCTTGTGAGTGTGAGTACAAAATGTAGGAAGATATCCAGAATAACAGTGAGTGGGACTAGTTACACAAAAAATCTGATATGAAAAATGTGAATTTCCACTGAAGAGGTTTAAGTAATTTGTATTCATTACTTGCAATTCAAAGGCATCATACAGAACTGCAGAACTGTACACTAAGGTTTTGATGACTCAGAGAAGTTAGTAAAAGACTCTGACCAATTTTGATTTGTGTTAGGTCAGGCAGGCCCTTGTATAATTCTCATATGTATCTCATAAGAGCTATTTTCATGGTTTGTCTTTGAGGGGGAGAAGTTAATAGCAATCACATAAATAACAGGTTTGAAATTAGCTAATTCTTTAAAATTTCTTTTTCTGTGCATCAGCACATATGGAGGCTTTAAGAATCAAAACCTACTATGCTGAGAACAGTGAGAAGGGAATTTCTTACTGCTATAAACAACTGTATTCACGCTTCATTTTTAAAACAAAATATTCAAAGAATCTCTGTGTAAACACTATTTGTCACTGGCAAATGCTGTTCATCACCAAAATGCAAGAGACTATGGTAGATCAAATCACAGATCATTGAGCAGAATGGTCTCCAGTGACGTGCTGAGAGCTCTGCTGAGGAGCACTATGCATGGGCTTTTCTGTATAGCACTGCAGCAGGTGAAATGTATGTTCCTATATATTTAATGCTCCAGACTTCTCAATTATCAAGAAATATCTACAAGTAATGAAGAAATAAATTCAGCACCAGAATCTTCACATCTAAGGCTACGGAAATCTGAAATTAATTCCATAAAACATCATATGAGGTCTAAAATTTATTTGGCAAGGGGAGCAGTAGGTCTTCTCACCTAAGATGTACAAGTTCACATTCCTTGTGAGGAATTCAGCTTCAAACCCTACTTTTCTTTCACTCGGTAGGAATCAACACTTCTTCCTACATTAATTCTCCCTGAAAAGCACTGGATTTTGAGTCTGTGCTTTGTGACTTTGGGATGCATAAGGAAACAAATGTTCGATTGAATAACATGCTGCAGCCTGAAGCAGTACTCTCCCCTTTCAAAGGAGAAGGTATGTTGAAGTCCTCTGTGGAGTCACTTCTGTGGCTGAGAGAGGCTGCTTTGGGTCTAGCAAAACCTTACTTGACTGTTGCTTTCTTGCCATAGCAAACCCAGAGAACATAAGGAAGCGAACCACCTCCATTGGGGCAGACACACCACTAAGTGACATCCACCATACACAGAGGGTGTGCAAAGCTGATATAACTGCATGTTACTTTGACTAATATGGAAATGGAAGAGATTCATAGGCACTGCAGCTTTTGAAATCCTAGTTTTGACAGCATGGTGTATTACCATCATTACTGATCCCCTTGTGTCTTCTTGGCAGATCTGGAACCATGGCAGGGAAGTTGTATTCAAAATAATGTGAAATCTAATTGTTTCCCAAGGAAGGTAAATAATACAGCATGAGGAAATAAATATGAAACAAAACATTAAGAAAAGTTAAATTATTGAATTGCAATATCTGAGTGAAAAATAAAATTCCTCCATGTATGATATTGCTTATGCTTATGTGGCCAAGAAATATTATTTATATTAAATATTTGAAATCACAAAGTGATTTATTTGGAAATAGAACTAATTGGGTCAGAGGCTTAAATGAAAAAGGAGAATGGGGAAAACGTATAGTTTTTAGACAGAAAAAAAAAAGAACATATCTAAACTATTTAATCTGGATTGGCACAAGGTTAAAACTATTAAATAAAATAATGAGACAGAGAAGTAGAATTTAGAGTTAAGAAATCTGTGGTGTAAGTTGACCTATAACTTCAGAGGTCAAAAGAGTAAGTTGACAGAGAAAACACCATGGGATGCTAGACAATTGCTCTTGAAACTGGTAAGGATCCTTCCATTGACGTTAATAGAAATTAAGTCCAGCTCCTAGGCAAAAGACGAGGAAGACAAAACTGTAAAGAACATAGAACAAGAAAAAAAGCTCGATGAGACAAAACGGAGCAGATGGTGTTTAGAACACATAACACACTAAACTGTCTTTGCTGTTGGCAGACACTATTATCTTAAATGGAATTCCTAAATGACACGCTTAAATGACTGATTATTTTCTTGACAAGAATAATTTTTGTAGTCTAAAAAATTTAAGACAGTTTTTTAAATTAAGAATGGTGACATAAATACCTACATATATGTATAAATATATACGTGTGTTTGTATATATGTGCTAATGATGTGATCTCCAATTTCAAATAATATTTGACTTTTAGCTCTTCAGAATGTTTATTTAATGAATGACCACTCTACATTACAGGCAAATTTCTACAGAATTGTACTTTTCCTTTACAAAAACTGTCTATGATAATTGTTATTACAATACATACCTTGGGACATAATGTACTGTGAACATTAATCACGACAGCCACAGGATGTGCTAGTTATTTAAAATGTTGCCAGCATATTGTTAATTCTAAGCTGCCTACAAAAAATCAAATCTTTCCTCAAACTGTAACGGCTGATTCCCTTGTGTTTATAAATAGTACTAAAACTAATAATAAAGCTCAGTGGCACATTTCCCTCCAAAATCAGCAGTAAATTAATCTTGTCTGTGATTTTACTTAGTGAACAGGCAGGATGATAGTTCTAGTATTTGAGTCACCCTTGGAAAACACTGTATAAAAAGATGTGTTTTGCAGCAGTTCATGCATTGCAGTTCATGCACTGCCCACTGTGCTCACTGATGCTTTTCCTAGGCAGATAGCTTCAGTCATCCATCTGGAAAAAGTTCCAGAGCTGAGACCAGAAAACAAAACAAAATAAAAAGTGAAGCTTAATGATGGCAGTGGTTTCCATGGTGTCTGGATCAAGTCTAAAAAGGCCAGATATTCTTGGAAGCAAAGGGGAGTTTGTAGTTACATGGGAACTGAAAGCTGGATTATTAAATCTTTGTGTTCAGTGGTAGTTTTGTCTCTGAAAGGAACATCAGCTCATTCATTTTAAGAGCATCTTATGTAGCTTTTACATTCAAATAACAAGGTTTTGTGTGTTTATTATTTAATCAGACTGCTGCTCTAATTTATCTTACATTTAAATGAATACAGGAACTATTACTATAACAGAACATTTAGAGATTAAAAATGAGAAAAATCAAAATATCAAGTTAACTCTGACAAAGTTGGTTAGCTTATGCCGCCTTACATTTTGCATATTTTATGGATATGTATGAATATGTATGAAGTGTGTTAAGACAATGGCTACATTTACATTAGGAAGATAAAACACAAGTCTGTCTAGTGTATGACCTAATTACTGTTGCCAAATATACCTTCCATAGCTCATTGAATTCCATTGGCATGCTGTTATCAGCAAAGAGAAAATCTTTCCTCCATTCTTCTGGATACTTTCAAAAGCAAGAGGAGGCTTGGTCAAAAAGAATGATGAAAATAAATGAAGGAAATATTAAGACAAATAAAATGTTCCATTTATGCTTAAGAATCTTCTATTTTGTTTTAATCACAACTATGTCTCTGGTTGGATTACTGTGCAGGTCTGCAAGTGGTATTTCATATCCTTATGCACATACTTGCAGGTTGGCAATGTTGGCAGTATTTGAACTTGTTTGGTGTGTTTGACATACATATATCTCTAATTCTAACAAATATTTCACTCACTGCAGTATATAAATGACAGCTACATTTGTTTAAAATTGACTATAGAAGAGAATTTGCAAGAAGATACAGGCATAAAAACACCAGATAGAGAAACGTAATGTCTTTGTGCTGAGAATTATAAACTTTTGCCACCATGCCTCCTCTGGCACCCCTTGCATCACATCTCTTGGTGCATCTCCCTTGATTTCTCCAGTTCCTCATAATGCAAGATTCCTCCACTTACCAACAGCTAGATGAAATCAGACTATGCTGAAAATTAATTGTAAGTGTTCTCATTTGATTTCTTCAGTAGGTCTACATCTTTCTTGCATTGAAGTGTTCAGAATTTGACAGTATTCAAAGTGTAACCTCACCAGTGCCAAGTACAGGGAGATTTTTCTACTCCAGCTGGCTGAACTATTTCAGATATGAGCCAGGATACCATTGGCTTTCTTGGTCACCATAGCACTCAGTGCTATGAATTCTTTTTTTTTTCCAGTAGACTTCTGCTGAAAAACCCACCAATTTATTGTATCATGGTTTGTGTCTGGTGGTGTTTCAGTAGTGTAGGAGGAGGCTGCTGACATGGGAACTCCCCTCAGCTTGGCTTGGACTGACCTTTGTCTCAGGCTGGCCCACTCAGCACCTTTGCAAATTAACTTATTTAAGAGGAGAAAACTTGTTTTGAAGCTTCTCAGATTTTTTTTTATCTGGGATTTGTATTCTGGGAGATTTCTTTTTCTTCAGATGGGAGAAATACAATCATGAGGTCATCCAAAACTTTGTGCAGAAAAGGTGAGAAACAACAGAAAAATGTTTCCCCTTTGCCTGTGTAGAGGCCTGCAATGGAGAAAAGTCTCACGTGCAGTCCATAGAGAATGCCATATTCTAGCAGAGGATAGATTTTAAAGAGTCTGTGACTCTGAAGAAGAACTGTGGTGGAGCTGGTTGACACTGGGAGAATGACAGCTGGCAGGAAACCCCCATGTAAGTCTGGCAAGACTTCTGTAGAATGGACACCACATTGCCACAGGGAAGGATTGTGAGGGGTCTCCCACATTGAAGGGAAAGGAAATAGCAGAGCTGGGCTTAGGAAACAGAAGTTAAGTAGTGCTAGTATCTCTCTTTACTGGGTGGTCCATTTTTATTGTTTAAATTAAATTATATTTTGTTTTCTCCTACTCTGTCTTTTGCTCATGGCCACAAGTGGTGAGTGAGCCTTCCTTGTCTTTAATTTCAGCTCTCAAGCCTTTGGCTAATCTCCGGGAGAGAAAGAAAGGAGCTAGGAAGCCCTTAATTCCAAGACACAGCAGTAACCTGTTTCCTTCACAGAAAAAAACCACAACTGATTGCTTTCAAGCAACAACATTGTGATCCTCTATTTTCCCAGACACAGCCCTTCATCATGGCAGGGTCTCCTGCCGCATGTGGACCCACCAATGACGTCAATGCAACACTCGTCCAAGTGGTGTCTGTCCTCTAGGAGCTTCAGTGTTTGTCTTGGCCATGGTCAGCTCTTCTCAATGTGAGCTTTCCCAGGTTCCATAGGCTCCAGACCACCTCTATTCACCATCACCTTTCACAACTCATTCTCAACACTCTGAGGTGAGGACTATCCATGAAGTCTTCCTCCTTATTGTTCCATAGAACTGGGTATATGTTGTCTCTTCCCCACCATTCCCAAATAAAAACAGGAGCTCCCAGAAAAGTAAAATCCTCTTAAAGGATACAAACCCAAACCCCACAAAAACTTGTTACCCTGCCCAAATATATTTATTCACAGATGTGTTGGCTGGCTGAACCAGAGGACTGGGAGTGTTTTTTGGGGTCTTTTTTCTGTCTACCTGAAACTTCTTACGGGCACCATTTTAAGTCTTACTCCTATTACCAAATCCCAGATCAGCTCAGACTGTGACATGTTTCTATAAGCCTCCTTTAGGCACTGGAAGCCTGCAGTAAGATCTGCTCAGAGCCTTCTCTTCTGCAGGCTGAATAACCATACTCTCTCATCCTTTCCTCATAGTAGATGTGTTCCAGACCATTCTTGTGGCCCTCCTCTGGTCCTTCTCCAACAGGTCAATGTCTATTTTGCTGAGGATTCCAGAGCTGGACACTGTAGGTGCAATTTCACTAGAGCCACAATTGCTTCCCCTGACCTGCTAGACATATTGCTGGGGATGAGCCCAGGACAACTTTGACCTTCTGGGCTATGAATGCCCTCTAATGCACATGTCCAGCTTTTTATACACCAGTATTTTCAGGCACTTCTCTACAGGGCTGCTCTCAATCATATTATCCTCCAGTCTGTATTGATACTGAGCATTTTTCCAGTCCATGTGCAGGACCTTTCACTTGACTGTATTGAACCTCAGGAGATGCACATGGCCCACTTTCATGAGGGACCTTGTCCATGTGCCTCTGGATGATGTCCCTTCCCCCCAGTATGTCAACCATTCTTCACATCTTGGTGTTATCTGCAAACTAGCTGAACGTACACTTGATCCTGCTGTCTGTGTCACTGATAGAGAAATTAAACAGCACTGATCCCAGTAGGGACCCAAGGGACAAATGCCACTAATCTTCATATGGGCATTGAGCCTTTGACTGTTACCTTCTAGTTGCAACCATCCACTGAATTGTCCACGTATCACATCCATGTCTCCAATTTAGATATAAGGATATTTGAGGGGGACTGTGTCTGAGTCTTTATAGAAGTACTGGTAGATAATATATGTAGAAAATGTGTTGCACCTTCCAAGGAAGTCTTTGCAGTGCTTGCTCCCAAAACTACAGGTTGCTATTTTTTCTGTATGTTCTGGTTTGAGTTGGAATGGGGCTGGTTCTGTTCAGTGATTTCACTTTTCAGCTCAGTGTCTAATGCTTTATTGAAGTGTAGGTAAACAGCATCCATAGTCTTCCCCTCACCCAGATCATCTGGTCATAAACCCATGCTACCTGGCCCTGATCCCCTGGTTGTCTTGTACTTGCTCTGTGAGCAAGCTCAAGATGAGCTGTTCCATGATCTTCCCTGATACTGAGATCAGGCTGAGAGGCTTGAAGTTGCCCAGGTGTCTTGGGTTATGGAATCAAAAAGATTGTATTCTATTTTCAGCTGTTGAAAGCAGTTGAGAAGCTGTGTGGTTTTGTTTTTTGTAACTCCAGGGGGGTGGGGGGGGTGAATGCCTTTTTACTGGCTCAACTGCTAAAACCAGGTAGGGCAATGTTTCTTGGGGTGGGGGAGTGAATGCCCTTTACTGACCCTATTGTTAAAACCA
>VZRI01007392.1:59789-86853 GCA_013397515.1 Upupa epops
AAAAGAGAGCCACATCCACCGCTCCAGAAGGACTGCAGCCACCCCACCCCCCCGACTAACAGGGTGTCAGGTTAACTCTCTCAGGGTCCCTAGGACCTTCTTTGTTTGTTTGTTGTGTATACTATTAGTATTTTAAATATTCTTAGTAAAGAATTGTTGTTCCTTTTCCCAAATCTTTTGCCTGAAGGCCTCTAAATTGAAAGAATTTGGTATTTTGGAGGGAGGAGGTTGACAGTCTCCATTCCGAGGGAGACTCCAGCTTCCCCTAACCAATACCTGTCTTCCCAAACCGAGACACCAGGTCGGTCATTCTTCTTCCTCTTATTGTGGAAATAGGACACATTAGCAAGCCTCCAGTTTTCTGGGACCTTCTCTGTTATCCAGAAACCTTTAATAACAGTCAGTACTTCTCACCTGAAGAGTAAGTATATCTTAATGGCTCTGATTTTTGAGCACTTGATGTGATTAAAAATCTTGAATGAAATTAATTTTGCTGATCACTATCCTCACTTCTAGGAACAGGATTTTCACATAATCCTCAGGAACTCCTGTTGAGATCCTCTGCATACTGGCTTATACTTGATAATCCTTTCCAGATTCACTTCAGTGATATATAAGAGCAAGAGTTTTATGATCTTGCTCTTATTCTGTATTAAGCGATCATATGATTAGTAATATAAAGACTGCTCAATTGTAATGCATAAGGCACATATTTCTGGAAAACTACTGTGAGATATTTCTATGCAGCTATTTCTAAATATACCCATTGGAGTATAAAATCAGATGTATTTTTTACTTTCATTTTTAACTTATAAAACATTAGGGAAGTGATTCAGCTTAAAGGGGAGTGCATTCTTAAAATTAAAAAAATAGTGTAATCCTGTTATTTCTATGTTTATGTGGCTGACATTATTCTCTCTTTGGAGTTTTATAACAGTATATTATTAATTGGATTGAAAGATACACTCAGATACAGAAATAAAGCACCACACTTACATACAGTTGAAGAGACAGACAAAGACGCTTATTCCTATGACTGTTTAAAAAGGTGCTCTCAGTACAGGGAGCTTCAGTGTAGAAGAAGGTCCAAATACAGAAAAAGAAACAATTGTTTTCAGGCCTTCCTAAGGATAATAGTTCTTACATTTATACACACCCTAAGAAATCTTATGTTCACATAGAATGAAACACACATGCTGTAGTAAAAACATGATCTATATTCATGAAATATTTCTATCTTCACAGCCTTTTTAACACTTAAGATACTCAGCAGAAAAGTTTAGACAGACTAACAGCTTATCTTTTACAGCCAAAAGTATTTCAATACACATTTTACTTTCAGGTAGTACAAAACATCTTACACTGCCTTTGGGAACCATGGTAGCTTTGCATGCATCAAAAGGAAAGGTATGAGTCAGCTGATTTGGTATTCAGTTAAAAGGGATGCATTTCTAAATATTTTTAGCTTCATAAATAGTGGACTTAGAGGAAAAAAATCTCCAGTTCTGCTACTCAGGGACTTTTATCAGGGATATATGTGAAATGTGTCAGAAAATGTTAGGTGCTGTATGCTTGTTAATGGTTGTATCTTAAAATGGTGACTATGTGGTTTGGTGAGGGCAAAGGAGCATTAGTAAATGCTCTGGGATACTGTGTCCAATTCTGCGCTCTCCATTTCAAGGACAAGTTGCTACTGGAGAGTCCAGTGCTGAGCCACTAAGATGATCAGGGTGCTGGATGGTCTGCCTTAAGAAAGGCTAAGAGCTGGATGTATTTAGCCCAGAGAAGAGGGAACTGAGGGAGGATCCCACAACTAGTTATAAATAACTGCAGGGTGAGTGTTGGAAAGATGGGACCAGGCTCTTCCCAGTGGTGCTCAATGACAGGACAAGAGGCATTGGGCACAAACTGGAACATAGAGTGTTCCATGTAAATGTATGGAGAACTTTACTGTGAAGGTAACAGAGGACTGGAACCAACTGCCTAGACAGATTGTAGAGACTCCTCTGGAGACTTTTAGAACCCACCAGATGTGTTCCTTCCCTAGGTAATTCTGCTGTAATAGGGGGTTGGACTGGATGATCTTCAGAGGTCCCTTCCAACACCTACCTTTCAATGATTCTGTGAGAAGGAAACATGAAGGGATAGAAGATCCTAAGCAATATGACCTTACAATACAATAGGAAAATCCCTACCAGCTACTTCCTTGTATTTTGTTACTCATCCATGTTTATTGTCATGAGATACTTACTAAGACACTTACAAAGACTGAAAAAGTGCTTGCTACCATTTACCACTATTCTAATTCCCCAGTGGCTTTGCTCTGATGGTTTGTATACTTGCATTTCTTGACTTCTTAGTATCAAGGGAATGAAAGTAAAATCAGGTCTGATTAAAGAGTGAAAGAATCACGCATTAATCTCCAGGTACTTTTATTATTTTGGGGTGCAAGAAAGCAGATGGCCAGTTTGAAAGACGTCCACAGTGATTCCACTCCAACTCTCATGAAGCAATCAATCTGCAAAAGAAAGAAGTATTGATCCCTTATCATGTTATTGGCTCAAGATAAGCTTGTGATAACTGATGCAGATAATACATACACACATATATATTTATATGTAGACTTCAGTAAAGAATCTCTGCTGTCCATGAGAGCCTTCCAATGACTCCAGGACAAAAATGGCATTGTAAGGCTTCTTAGCAGAGACAAAATCACAGGCAAAGAGTTTGATGCAGGTACTTTCCTGAAACAGTACTGAATTGTGTGTATTCTTCTTTCTGTTGCATTCAGCTGTGATTTGGAAACTTCTGGGATTTCTGTCTGTGGCACTAAATCTCCTATAACAGTGTTTTTCAGAGCTCTGTACACCCACTCTATAACTTTGTTTTCTACAGCTGTATTTTCCTGATAATTTAGCATCATGTGCAACACACCATAAGTACTGAGTTCAGTTTTGAGTATTTCAATTCAGGAAAGACCGTGAGGTGCTGGAGTCGGTACAAAGCAGGGCAATGAAGCTGCTGAAGGCCTAGACAAGAGGACTTGGAATAGCTGAGAAAGCTGGTACTGTTTAGCTTAAGGGAATATCTTACAGCCCTCTAACAAATGCCAGACGGGATGTTATAGAGAGGTGGGTGCTGGTCTCTTCTTAGAGGTAATTAGTGATAGAACAAGAAGGAAGGGCCTCAAGCTGCACCAGAGAAGGTTTAGGCCAGACATTAGGAAACAATTTTTTACTGAAAGAGTAGTCAGCATTGGAACAGGCTGCACAGGAAGGTGGTTGAGTCACCATCCATAGATACATTCAAAGATCATTCAGATGTGGTGCTTAAAGATATGGTTTAGTGGTGAGCTTGGTAGAGTAGGGTTATTGGTTGGATGTGGTGATCTCAAAGGTCTTTTACAACCAGAATAATTCTATGATTCTGTGTATCAACACATGCAGTAGGTCAAGGCAGGCTTGCTTTTGAAGTATTAAACAGCATGGAACTACTTACTTTATAGACTTTCTGTTTGTGTAAGGAAAGTAAAGATGTTAGGGAAAAAAAAATCCATGTGTAATCACTTAATAACTTTCCTATTCTCATAAAACTAAGGAAATTGAAAAATGATCTTAATAACATCATCATACAGTCTGAAAAGAGTCATAAATTATTACCTAAAACACAGACACATTTAAGCTGCAAATGACTTTTAAAGTCATATAAAAGTAATTTTCTACTCATATCTTAATAAAATGAAATTTTCATCACATTAAAGAGAGCAACAGATGTTGTTTTTAATATTTATTGAAAAATATTTGTGGTGTTGTAATGCAATCCTCTCTGACTGATTTTTTTTTTCCCTGCCTGCTTTGTTATGTTTTCATCAAAAGCTGTTATCACCAGACTGTTTCCCCTAACAAATTTGGATCATAGTAAGTTTCAGTTAATGGAGTGTTCAAATTGTGATAAAGACATGCATGTGTCAAGTGCCAAAATATCACGTTGCAGAACTACTATAAAGAAATTATACAAGGAAAAAGAAAATCAAACTTAAAACACAGCACAAGTTTTCCTTCTCCTTCTTTTTGCCTAAATAAAACTAGAAATACCCTTTATAGTAGTTCAAAAAGTATATTAGACTGAAGTCTAGCAGTATTTCTTTGCAATACTTCAACAGGTTCCACAATTTTTTCACCTTTATTGTTGTTATTAGGGAAAGCTTTATCACTGTGCAGTGAGGGTAAAGTTAGCCTGAAACTGTGCAGTTTTAAATAGGCTGTATTGGTGTGTATCACTTACTTTAGCACCATTCTCATATATAAAGATGACAAAATAACCCAAGCCAAGGTAGCACCAGTAAATGTGCTGACCGAATAGCTTTTAAGGACACAGAGATGCTGGAGGGTGTCCAGCACAGAGCAATGAAGATGATGAAGGAAGCAGAACACCTCTCTTATAAGGAAAGACTGAGGGAGCTAGATCTCTTTAGCTTGGAGAAGATGAGACTGAGGGGTCACCTCATTAGTGTCTACAAATATATGGGGGATGGGTGTCAGACCTCATTAATGTCTACAAATATATGAGGGATGGGTGTCAGGAGGATGGAGCCAGGCTCTTCTCAAGGTCATCTGGTGATACGACAAGGGGCAGTGAGTGCAAGATGGAACACAGGAGGTTCCATATAAATATCAGAAGGAACTTCTTCACAGTGAGAGTAACAGAGCATTGGAATATGTTGCCCAGGGGGGTTGTGGATTCTCCTTCTCTGGAGATATTCAAGACCCGCCTGGATATATTCCTATGAGACGAGGTCTAGGTGATCCTACTGTGGCAGAAGGATTGGACTAGATGATCTTTTGAAGTCCCTTCCAATCCCTAATGATTCTATGAAGAAAGTGGAAACACAATGTGCCTGGCAAGTGAAGGAGCAGAAGCTCTAGCAGATAGCTGAGGTAACTAACATGAAGTGAAGCCATAGCATGCAAGCTATTCCCGTTAGTAATATTGTGAGGAAAGTTTATGTACCAGATAGCTGGTTACCAAAGTGTTCACAGCTTCACAAGGTAAGTTGCTAATTCATCTGGGAGATGCTTTTTTCTTTTCAGCATTGACACTATTTAGAAAAAGCACTGGAACCTCAGGACTGTGTTCCATATAGCAGAGCTGACTACTTGTGTCACAGCTGATAACTGGATAATTTTGACATGGTAGATAATGCAAGGGAAAATTATTTGTCTTCTTAAGTGTAGATAGGAAGGCTGAAGAAATCAGAGACAGAGAAATGTTAGTAGGTTCACAGGTAATTCAGATCACTGAGATGATTTCAGATGGCCTGTGGGCATGCTATATGCATAATCAGGATCAAAGACAAAAGAAGTGGTGAAGCATGACAAGCTTCTGAGAAGCAAAAAGCATCCAATATGAATAATAAATAGTGAAGATTTGCCTTTACAAAAGAGGTTTAAAATTTTTCACATTTTAGAAAAGTTAGACAACTTAAAAAGAGAAATCTGTGCACAGCATTACAAATATACCTGATGCAGTCATCTAGGAAAACTGCATTAGGATTGCTTGCCAGCATAGTGAACCTTTTCCCCTAGAAAATGAAACAGCAGCACACAAGCAAAAGCTTGATATTCCAAATATATGCACATATAAATATGCTTCAAGAAATCAGTATAAGACTTGAGGAAGCTTTCTCCAAGATACCTCCATAGTCACTGACTTCCCATAAAGGCAGAGGTGGGCAGATTGTGGGCCTTTAAGCTTCAGGCTCCCATCTTTACTTTGGTTCACACAATACTCTTACAGGAAGTCTTGGATGTGGGTAGTTGTGCTAGTCATCATTAAAATATTTCTTGAACAAAGCTTTAATCTAAAACTGGTCAACCTGGGCTTATTTATGTGGAGATGCAAAAGAGAGGAAAAAGAGTTTCTGCATAGCCTGAATTCTAAACAGACACATTACATTCTTCTCTTTTAGACTGGCAATTTCTGTGCCTGTGCAAAACTGTAGACGAACTCGTGTACAATCACAGAATCACAGAGTAAAAATGGTTGGAAAGGACCTACCAGATAGCCAAGTCCAATCATACTCACAGCAACAAATACCTAAATAACTGTTTGATGGAAAAAAACAACCCCTTCCATGCCTGCCACTATAGCATGTCAAAAAGCACCATGTCTAGACACCTCTTAAATACCTCCAGGGATGGTGACACAACCACCACCCTGAGAAGGTTCTTACAGTGCCTCACCATTCTTTCCGTAAAGAATTACTTCCTAATAGCTAATCTAAACCACCCCTGCCTCAGCTTCAGACCATTGCCCCTGGTTCTGTCATTAGTCACCAAGAAGGGGCCAACCTTCCTTCAGGTAGTTGTAGAGGGCAGTGATGTCTTCCTTCTGCTTCCTCTTCTCCAAACTAAACCTGCCCAGCTTCCTCAGCCTCTCCTCATATGACTTGTTCTCTAAACTATTCACAAGCTTGGTAGCTCTTCTCTGGACATGCTCCAGCATTTCAGTGTCTTTTCTGTAATGAGAGGCAAGAGACCTGAACACAGGACTCGAGAGGAGGCCTCTCAAGGGCTGAATCCAAGGACATGATGACTTACCTTCTCCTGCTGACCATGCTATTCCTGATCCAGGCCAGGATCCTATTGGCCTTGCTGTCCACCTGGGCACATTGCTGGCTCATATGACACTGGCTGTCTACCAGCACCCCCAGGTCCTTTTCTGCTGGGCTGCTTTCAAGCCACTCATCCCCAAGCCTGTAGCACTGCCTGGGGTTGTTGTGACCAAAATGCAGAACCTGGCACTTGTCCTTTTTGTCCCTCATACAACTGGTCTTGGCTCATCAATCCAATCTGCTCAAGTTCCTCCGTAGAGCCTTCCTGCCCTCGAGCAGATCACCACTCCCACACAATTTGGTGTCATCTGCAAACTGACCGAGGGTGTTCTCAATCCCTATGTCCAGGTCATCAAGAAAGATTAAACAAGGCTGGCCCCAAAACTGAGCCCTGAGGGACACCACTTGTGACCGGCCATCAGCTAGATTTCACTCCACTGATCACAACTCTCTGGGAACGGCCAGCCAGTCAGTTTTTAACCCAGTGAAGAGNCGCCCATCAGCTAGATTTCCCTCCACTGATCACAACTCTCTGGGAACGGCCAGCCAGTCAGTTTTTAACCCAGTGAAGAGTACATTCATCTCTACCACAATTCACCAGTTTCTCCAGAAGAATGTTGTGGGAGACAAGTCTCAAAAGCCTTCCCAAAGTCCAAGTAGACAACATCCACAGCCTTCTCTCCAGAACAAAAAGTGAGTCACATGGTCATAGAAAGGAATCAGGTTGGTTAAGCAAGATCCTCCTTTCACAAACCCATGCTGGCTGGCCCTGATCCCTTGGCTGCCCTGAAATTGCTGTGAGAGCTCACCCAAGATGAACCTCTCCATGAGATTTTGAGTATTCCCAAGACTGCTTTTATATGTACCCTTTACATGATGTGGGGACTGATGTTTTGCTAACACGATAGATTTGTAACCAAAGTAATAAAACTTTACATGACCACCTGAACAGGAGCTGATCTAGTTAGTTTTTGCATTAATCATGGATTGAAAAGATGTTTACAAAATGTTAAGGGAACTTGAGGAGTTATCAATGGCTCAAACCTGCATTTGGCTTTCACATTTCAAACCCGCATTTGGCTTTCACATTTCAGTGGCCGCTTTTTTTTTTTTTTTAGCTCACTTGATCACACTAACAGTGCAACTACCCAGGAGGAAGAAAAGACCCCACAGTGAATCTGGAAGGAGCTACTTTTCAGGTCCCTGCAAACTACAGACAAGATGGCTTTGAGACTACTGTAAGAGTTAAAACAGACATGTATGCCCATGCAATGTTGACCACTCACTACACCAACAAAAGCAGATGATTGCAGCTATGTGACAAGATTGGTTAGCTCCAGGTTTTCACTGTGCATGTATTTTTCAGTTATTCGTCTATTCATTATGTCATTTTTGGAATTGGTGAGAGAAATGGAATGCTTTAGTGAGGTCATTGAGCTAATGACTACACCATTAATCACAGAATCATAGGATCATAGAATCATTAGGGACTGGAAGGGATCTCGAAAAATCATCTAGTCCAATCCCCCTCCCACAGTAGGATCACCTAGACCAAGTCGCACATCTCAGCATACAACTAATAACAGAAAGGAAAACCTTAAACACCTTAATATGTGATTTTTTTCCTTTTCTATAGTCCACATAAATGCATAGCTTGTATAACTACACATTTTTATTTAAATTCATTCCATAGTTTGGAAAACCTGGAAGAGGCTTTAAATTTGTCAGAAATCACCAGTGTAAAGGTATGTCACTTGTTAGTATAGTACTCATTCCTGAATCTTCATATTGTTAGGACACGTTTCAACACAACAGTTTAGGGCAGCAGCAGATAAGTGCAACTGCATACCCTACACTGTTCATTGTAAATTTGCAAGTTGACCTTACTCAGATGCCTAAATTTTGAGTACATTTTGGGGGAACCAGTGACCAGAATAAACTGGACTTGGTTGCTCAGGTGCTCCTCTACTCTCCCAACCAAAGGAGAAAAAGAGAAGATACAAGTGATGGGAGAGGACAGTCACTGGGAGAGGTAGGAACAGTTGTGAAAAACTAGTCTGTCATCAGACAGATAGAAGCATGGGACATCAGTATCAGCTTGTGAACAATGCCATAGACAGCTAGTAGACAGCTGACTTTCAAGAAGCCTTTTGATAATATAAACTCCGTATGCAATAAGAAGTGGATGACTGACTTTAGAATTCTGAAATAAGAGACCATAGTGATGGAAAAAGATGATTTGACCCTGACAACAGATAAGGCAATAAATCCCAATTTCTTTACAGGACCAAAGTACCTGAGACTATATGTGATGGTTTAGAGTTAATTGACTATCAAACAAAACCAAGGGAGGATTTATCTTAAGTTGCATTAGAAGAAGGGAAGTATCGCTCTATAGATGGATTTTCCTCATGCAAAGATGGGAAGAGAGTAAGTGGATATGCAATTGTTACAGGATAAGCAACCATAAAAGAGATTGAATTGGAGATGGTGGGAAGTGGGAAGCTACCCGATAGCTGGTTAGCTCAAATCTGTGAAATGTATGCCCTAAAACAATCCCTAGTAAGATTGAGAGGGAAAGTAGGGACTATTTATACCAAGTTAAAGTATGCATGGGGAGTGGTTCCTACCTTTAGGAAGGTTTGGGAAGAAAGGGGAATAATAAACACCCAAGGAAATGGATTAATATATTAAGGGTTTCTTAAAGAAGTATTAGAAGCATTAGATGGCCCTGAAGAGACTGCAATAGTCCATATAAAAGGGCACTGAAAGTATCAAAGTTGGGAAGTGTTTGGAAATAGGCAAGCAGATGAAGAAATAAAAAGACAGCAAAAGGGGCAGATATGTAGATGTTCCCTATCATTCTGTGCATGGAAACCCCTTTAAAACAAACACCAGTATTCTCAAAAGAAAAGGAGGACAAGATTTGGGAAATTAGGAAGGAGCAAAACTGGACGATAGAATGTGGACGCTTCCAGATGAGAGACAGATACTAAAAATGAGATACAGTTACTCTGACAAGGGAAATTTTAACACAGGTTCATGAAAGTGGTCTTTGGGGAACTCAGACTTTGGTAGATCACTTATGATGTAATTATGGTTGCATTGGGAGATACATCATAGCCAAACAAATTGACAATGTATACAGTGTCAAAAGATAAACAAAAAGGTAACCTCTAACAGCAAAGCTGGATTTTTACTGTCATACATTCCAGCCAAGAGATTGGGTTTTGATTAAAACCTGGAAAGAGACGACCCTAGAACTGAAATGGAAGGGAACATATCAAGTCCTTTTAAACAGCAGTTCTCATGAGAGAACAGAGATGGACTTATTACACCAGAGTAAAGGAGCCAGTACTATCCCCTTATTGCAAATGAGAAGTCCATATGGAATATCCAAAACTAAAAATAATTCAAAAATGAGCATTTTAATTTCCAGATCCTAAAGAAAATGGCCCATGAGAAGCAGCCTCCTAGAAGGAATCTCACCTCCAGAACTCAGGACCCCAGAGCATGAGAGAATCAGCTGTCAACTTCTGTTTTCAGAGATTGCTGTGCACCCACACAAGGGAGCTAAGTATAGTGTGTGTGACAAGTATATCTCAGGGCTAAGGGACACGAAGGAGATCAATTTTCATAAGAGTTTGGAGTTGCAGTTCATTTGATGTAAAACATAAAACATATCTTCATTGAAAAAGGTACTGTGAATTTGGTGTTACCATATATGTATGACTAGGAGGCATGCAGAAGTTAAGAAAAGAGGGGAAAAGTCTCTCTTGAAGGCAAAGCCTCTGGACTTTTCCCCAAGAAGATTAACTAAAAATCCTGCACTTGGAAGCAACTCAATTGTTGTGGAAACGGGGAGGTTCAAATTATAACTGAACCTCATAATCAGAAAGAAAGCATACCTCCACTATAGCTGTATACATATATGCCCACAAGATGCCAGCCTGAAAATCCATACTCTTACTGAACAAAGAATCTGGAAAGTGGAATTTGGCATATGAAAGTCCAGATAGATAAAACTTCCCAAGCCATGAACTCATGGAAAAGAATTGTAATAATATCAGAAATACTAATGATGGGGAAGAGTGTGAAAGGATACCCTAAAGAATTATAAAAAGAAAGGTGGGAACAAAATCCCCACATATTAGTAATGCATGTGATAACTAAATATAAGCAATTGTTGGATTTGTGCCCATGAACCTGCACATCCTTCGGAGCCTGTAAAATACATAGGAATTCCCATCTGAGAGTTTTCCATAAAAAAGAAATATCATCCCTTAAGTCAGGTGTACATGAGTTAGAAAAAGCCATTGCTAATATCTGCACTGTCATTGAAAGAATTTAAAATAAGACAGTAGATGCCATAAATGCCTCACAGAGGGAAATAACAAGTGGTCTTACTAGTGGTAATCCAGAATTGGCAGACATTAGATATTCTTCTTGCTGCTCAAGGGGGAGTTTGCATGGTAGTAAATGACAGCTGTTGTACCTATATAGATGAAAATACTCAAATCATTACAATCTTAAAGACATAAAGGACTGATCAAAGATCTCCCATCAAATAATCAAGGACAACGCCTCATGGTGATTTTTGGAAACATGAGGCAAACTAACTTCTTGGTTACCTAACTTAAAATTGTTGAAACAATTGATTGCTGGAGGAATTTTCCTGATTGGTCTTTAGTTATCTATTTGTCTGCACAGCTTATCTCACACTGTTCAAGGATAACTTCCTCCAGATGGAAGTTGAGTCCTAAAAGGATAATGTCTTCTACCTCTCACCCCAGAGCAGTATTACTCTTAGAAAATAGGGAATGAACCCAGGGAACAAAACAGAAGATTAACACTTTCAACAAAACTTAATGGTCAAAACAAAAAGGGGGGAGTTGTGAGAGTGGCTGAGTTGGAAGGGTTTTTATAAAAGGTTAATAACAGAGCAGCTGATGAGTCTGCAATGTTGTGTGTTGACTAGTTTGTAAACTTTTTTTTTTGCAAGACGAGAAGGCAGGAAACTCAACTTTGGAGAAAGACATCTCCAAACTAACGAGAAGCTGGGAAGACAAAAACATTGCTCCAGCACCTCTGAGAAGGAACTTGTTTTGGAACTGATAAAATAGGGATGAAATTATCAGAGGTCAAGTAGATATGTAAATTGGGAAACCTATAAACAAGGTAAATCTGTTGTAACTAGGACTCTCAAGTTCTCTCACAGAGCTTGCTGAGTCCAGCTTGAGTTGCAAAAACCAGGATATAATATATGTAGAGTGTTGCTATGTCAGTTCAGGTAGCAGCAAATGAGAATTCATGTTACAAATCTCCAGTGCATTGGTCATATTCATTTGTATTCTCAGCAGGATAACAGAATCATAGAATCACAGAAACATCAGGGATTGGAAGGGACCTTGAAAGATCATCTAGTCCAATGCTAGCAGGATTGCCACAGCAGGATCACCTAAACCAAGCTACACAGGAGCACATCCAGGCAGGTCTTGAATGTCTCCAGAGAAGGCGAGCCTACAACCCCCTGGGCAGCCTGTTGAATGCTCCATTACCCTCACTGAAGAATACATACTGCTTTTCCTCTCTCTACCTGAAAAGAAATCCAGAAAGGAATGAAGAAGGTTTGTGTGGTGCTAGTCTACCTGTTTTTACTAAGGTTTGTATCTTTAAAAATAATGTCTTGGTGATATTATTATCTACGTTACTAATTAGTGCCTTACTTATAAATACATAATAAAAAAAAATTAGTTTTGGTGTAGTAACATAATAAATACTGGCTGTTAATTGTAAGTTGCACAGCTTGTGCTTCTTCCTCTGTAGCATGGTAGCCTAACTGGATACTAGAACTTATTAGCTATATTCAGGGGAATCACTTGTTTAAAGAATTCAGCAAGTATTCAAACTACACTTTCCAAGCAATCACTATGTTGATATTTCAACTTAATGAACTTTTAATCATAAATGGGATGGCAATATTGAAAATTCAAGTTTTTAACATTGAAACATGTGTTAGACTTCAATTTTTACCACATGAAAAATAATTTGTTCAAATAAACTGGGATACAGAGTAAGTGTTCAAAAATCAACATATTAATCACAACATAATAATCTGTAGTGATTTATTAATCAACATATTAATCATAACCTCCTAAGCAACTTTGTTCAGGAGGACAACAAAGCTTACTATGAACCCTTAATGGTGGAAGTGGCTCAGTAATACACACCATTAGAATATTACAAAGGTTTAATATATTTGTGGAAAAAAATTCTCAATCATGTAGTCATAGATTGTAATCTGATAGGTATTTGGTTAATCTAGAAGGAATTTTTTCTGTCATCAAACCTCTAATAAAAATATTATAAAATATTTTTATGAAGAAACACTACATCTAAGACTTCTACAGGAAATTCCACAATATTTTGGATGAACTAATAAAATTTCACACTTAGATCTTACAAATCCATATAGCTTTCAACAGAGTATCACTTGAGTATTCCTTATTAGTAATGACACATTCATCTTTACTGGACACAAGTCCTGAAAAGAGACCATAGACAATGTAGTTAGTCTGGCATAGAACTAGATATACACAACTATGTCTAAGAACAAAGTAGTGGACTCTGAATTAGAACAAGTATAAGTACATTACAACTATTCTGTATTTTGTTCTCTGGCTTTTTGACAGTACTTTTCATTTGTCTTTTTCTGTTTGTCTTCAGAATACATGATTGCCAAGTAGCAGAATTTGTGAACAAGATTTTCAATAGAAAGTAAGAGACTTATGAGTTTGGAAAGACATTTACAAACTTTGGAAGATTACATAATGCAGTCTGCCAAATGCTTATGCAGCACTTAAGATCTCAATTTGAAATAAAAGTGAGATTTAGGTTGTGGGTCTTGCCAAGCCCTGACAACAAGAGAAAGTTTCAACCCTTGATCATCTAATTTGGCAGAAAGCAAGCATAATGCATTTACATTGTTCATGACAACACAATACATTTGAGTCACTAGTATGTTATTTTCTTCCTCACAGATTTTTTACTCACAGATCTTTTTAACTGGACTATTAACATGACAGTCTTTTTTTTTTTTTTTTTTTAAACAAGACCTTCCATAGCCTAAGATATAATTCTTCATCCTTGAAATAGATATGTTTTATTTCACTATTTCCTCTGCCTCATCTCTGACCTCTGTTAAGTACTTTCCCATGATGCTCTTCTATATTTTGCTGCCAATATGTCCTTAAAAGACTCCAGTGGAGACCATAATGCACATTTCTAGTACCTGGAGGAAGCCTACAAAAAAAGCTAGAGACAGACTATTTTACAAGGGCCACTAGTGACAGGACAAGAAGGAATCACTTCAAACTTCCTGACTATGAAGGTGGTGAGGATCTGGAACAGGTTGCCTAGAGAATTGTGGATGCCCCTTCCCTCAACCTTCCAGGCCAGGTTAGATAGAACTCTAGTCAGTCTAGTCTAGAGAGAGATGTCTCTGCCCATGGCAGGGAGATTTGAGCTAGATGATCTCTGAGGTCCCTTCCAACATAAACTATTTTATTATTCTATGATTTACAGCCTCGGAAAAGCAAAAGGCATTACAAAGATTTCTTAGAACACTTCTGTTTTACACCTGTTCAATGTTTCACAAAATCAGTCTGTGATAGAGACAGAGCACATAAAATCCTTCCTTCACTTCTGCAGAGACAAATTAACATAACAAGTATGGTGTTTGTGGATTGGAACAGAACTTATTTTTATTTTCATTCAAATGCTCGCTATATGTGAGCATCAAGTCAATGTTTTCACTTAGGGGTCTTTTTCATGTGAAGAGTATTATGTGAAAAGTACAGATTTCTTTCATTAATAAAATCCATTACAAAGAATAATATGTTCAGTTGGTCTATCACCAGTACTGATCACCACACCATGGTCCTGTTACAATTTTCAGACAAAGCAGCTACCACAGTAAACCAAACTACAGAACTTTGTCTCTGTGAGCACCTAGACACCGAGCAGTCTCACTCTACAAACACAAAGCCAGCAAGGTTCTAAGACCCAAAAAATGTTTTCAGATAATTTCAGCACATTCACATCTTTAGTAAATCTCTATTTCAAGTAGAACTACCTCTCAAAACTGGCTAAAATCTAAATTGATATAGTCAAAATAATCTAGTTAGGAGGAGAAAGACTTTATAACAAAACAAATTACAATGAACACAAAATGCAGTTGAAATACTTATTCTTCACATTTCTCAGAACAAACTGATCTACAAAAGATGCATGGTAAGCCAATAGATCTCACATCTGGGAGTGTTTTGACACCCAGGTTTCTAACAATACAATCTTTTCATTTTATCGGAACAGAGATATATTAAAACATTTAAAACTGGGGTTAGTATACAGTGAAATACAAAGTATATAAATATTGTTTCATCACATTAACTGCACACTCAGTTGAGCTTCCTTGTATACCTGACATCTATGTTTATGTGAAGAAAACAAAACTCAGGCAGTTAAAGCCAGATTTTCATCTAAATGCTACTTATGAGATTTACATAAAGCATAAGAGAACCACACGCTTAGACCTGCATGTCACAGAGCTCAGCAGTAAACCATCAGTTCACACAAAATCTTGCAAAGCAGAGCAAAATGAAACATTTTTGTTTTGATTCATAGCAACACTTAGAAAACAAAATCAAACAAAAAGAACCATTACAAACTCTGACTAGGATCACTGTCACATTTCCAAGATGTCAAAGTATTTTGTTTCTTTTTCAAAAACACAGTGTTAAATGCATTAACACACCCTGAAATGAAATATTGCTTCCTACTTCCCTATCAATCTTAACAGGTCCATATAATTTTGGAGTAACCAAGTTGCGTACTGTGTACAGGAAACTGAGCTAAACAGCAAAACCCCCTCTTCTTTGGTGTACATATAGGCCATAGAGGCCTACAAATGCATCCTTACCCAGGAAATGCAGTTCTGCTTCTTTACTCAATGCTATGCAGAGGTAACAATTAGGACATTAAAACAATTACACTTCTACTTGATTGAGAAGACCAGTAGCTGGCCTTCTCAATGGCCAATGGTCTGGGGAAGAAATTCCAAATGAGCTGTCAATTTCAGGAAAAACTCCTTTAATTGAACTTTTAGTGTGAAGACTTTCAAGGGAAGGGCTGTTTTCATGATGATTTACCTTATTACATTCTGATTAAGAGGCAGGTTATAAATTCATGCTCCAGCAGGGGGGTTGTTATTGTTCTGCTCTACCTTTGAAATCTGAGGATTCATACTTCTCAGCTAATGAATTGGCAAAAATACATGGAAAACTATAAAGGATAAACAATGTGATGCTACTCGAAAGACTTCCTGTGGAATAGCTCAGTAATCAACTTCACCTCAACATCAATGAACATGGTAATTTTCCATCCGTACAAGCATCTAATTTTACTTGTTCTGTGACATTGTTTAAAAATTCCAGATTGCTCATGCCAGTACCATTTGCATCTGAAAGAAAAAAAAAAGTGTGACAGTGGGAAATGGTCATTTTTCACATTAAAGTAATAATTCCCACCTTTATTCATTAATGAAAATGTTGCATCATGTATGTTCTGAAATGCTTGTATTTCCATCTTAAAAAATGGAGGCACGTCAGATTTAAACACCGAGACCTCTATCAATCTTCAGTATGTATATTTGTTTTGATGTAAATGTACCTTTGATGGTGTCAAGCTCATAGGCACATTAAAAATTGTTGTATTTATTAAAATGTAAAAGCTTTTATTAGTGCACATTTACAAAACACTTACATACAAATGGAATCTCTCAAAAGATGCTCATAACACGGCAAAACAGGGAGATGGGTCTTTGCAGATTGCTTGACATTTAGCATATTCAATTTAAGCATGAGAATCAACAGCAGCATTTCATGCTCTCTGATGTAGGGATCTCTTGTATACCATGGAAATATCAGTCATATCAGACTTGGCCTGGGAACGTACCTCCTCCATGAACCCCCTTCCTTGCAAAACTCCTCGCCTTTTGATGTTTCCCACAGCAAGTGTTCACCACCCTTACTAGTTGCTGGCCCATTTTTGCCAAAACTGACCACATGAATATCTGTTTCTCAAAAGGAAATGGGCCAACACAAAGCTGGCTGAATACTCAAAACTGCAGACAGACCTTGGCATGTGCTCTGAATGTCACCAGCTGCTCTCAGCCATGTGCATGGTGCCAGTGATGGCATAACACATTCTCTACATCTTTTATTTGGTAGCAAAGTTCCCCCTCCCATGACTGGTAGCTTGGTCTGTTGATGGTAGTCCCTTAGGAGGTGAGGTTATATCTCTATGTCTGTACTATGCCATACACATCCTCCATCTGCTGAGGGAAATAGAAAGTCACTACTCTACTAACTGCAGTGGTCAGTCCTCTCCATTTATACATATACCCTTGCTCAGGTGAACTTCAGGCAAGTTACTTCTAAATCTGCTGAGACAGAATTGTTTATGAGAGGCATACAAAGAAAATAGTAGGATGATCTCTCTTTATGGAAAAACAAGGAAGTTGGCATTCTGAACTGTAAAAATGCAGAATTATTGCCTTGCTTTAATTTGCCTTAGTTGAAACTGTACTGATCTTTTCAAAAATGAAACATGATATTTCTTGTCACCAAATCAGGGACATAGACTCTCATATTCATCAGTACCCATCATCAGCACTTTACTCAATATAAATATGATTCAGCTATCCATGCCCCCACTTCTCTTAATTGGTAAAGCAAATAACTGTTTTTAAATTTGGTCTGCTAAAATAAACTCTACACTGGTGGAGTAGATTGATTAAGCCAGTAGTGCATAGACATTATGCTGAGCTCTTCTACATACGCAGGACTAGTCTAAGTTCCTTAACAAGCAGGAAAGCTACAGACAGATTAACATTAAAGTTTCAATTGCTAAGATAAGACTATCAGACCTATGAAAAGAATACCCTGTCCCAGTGATGGCAAAAATTTTTTTGCTTTAGGAATGTTTCAGGGCTATTTTTTAGCAATCAGTGGAATCAGTAATAGACTAGAATGCAGTGGCAGCCATATAAACTGATTTTATAGCTGATCACATATTACAAGTGAGGAAATGTATTTTTAGAATTTCCTCTGTAATATATATAAAATGTTTTGTATATTTTATTTAATTTTCTTTAAATGAAAGTTGAAACCTACCACAAACATGGGTTACTGACACCCTGATAGCACGAGCACCCTGATCTTCACTTCTCTGTTTTAAAGCACAGACTTACCCAGACACTAAGAAACATTACTGTTTATAATTCCCAGATTCATTATGAGACATTCAAGACAAGTGCAGTACCCATAGGTTTTGCACAGTATCCACAGTTTTAGGGCAGGCAGAAATAACTTGTGATCATCCTTTTGCAACAAACACGAAGTATCAGTATAATACCATTAATTCAAAACACTGAAATTTTGTTGGCTTTTCTGACATGACTGCTTCCACTGGCTTCCAAAAGCATTTCTTTATGTCTACTAAAACATTAGCTGTATCTAAAAGAACTAATTTTCAGCAAGTACGTGGCAAGAGAGGGAAAAAGGAAAACAACAGCAAAACCATTCCAAGCTTCCACTTAGTATAATTACAGACAGAAAGCCTCAAACATTACTTACCTACTGAAAAACTAATCAAAGCACATGCCTCTTCCAGCATCCTTGGGGACATAGATAATTCAGTGAATCCCTGAGGGGAAAGCATAGAGGAAAGAAATACTTACTTATGAAATGTTTTGTCTAGAACCAACCATTGTTTCTGGATATATTTGGTTCTTTTCTTCAAATACTATGGATAAGCAGTGTGTATGAGAGCAGGACTGGCCCATTCATATAATCCACTCTGCCACCATAACCTGTGTATACAAGCAAGCTTACCTGTTCCTGCTCTTTCCTAGCTGCACAGGTCAATAAGAAAGGACCAGCAAAATGGTCTCAAATAGACCCATTCTTGCAAGTAGCAGAGTGGTGCAGTAGAAGTAGAATCAGCACAGCCTAGAGGATAAACATGCAGAGAGAATATTTCAGTCTTGTATCGTGGTGTGTGTTTACTGTATATTCAGAAACAAAGTATAAAATTCTGTAAAGAGTAGAGCATTACATATAAACATTTACATGCACACATACACAAACACACCTGTATGACTACCATCAGTGCAAAAATATGAAGACACAAAGTCGTTACCTACCAGGGGATCAGGCCCAGCCAGCATGGGTTTTGGAAAGGAAGTTCCTGCCTAACCAACCTGATCTCATTCTGCAACTGGGTGAGCTACCAAGTGGATGGGCAGAAAGCTGTGGATGCATTCTACCTAGACTTCTGCAAAGCCTTTGCCACAGCAAAGCATCCTCCTGGAAAAGCTAGCAGCTTGTGGCTTGGATGGATACACCCTTCACTGGGTTAAAAACTTGCTGGCTGACCAGGCACAGAGAGTGGTTGTGAATGGTACCACATCCAGTTCATGCACAGAGACCAGTGATGTCCCCCAGGGATCAGTGCTGGGCCCAGTTCTATTCAACATCTTTATTGATGACCTGGATGAGGAGATAAGATCTACCCTTAGTAAATTTGCAGATGACATCAAGTTGGTGGGGGACAGTTGATCCACTGGAGGGGAAGAAAACACTGCAGTGAGATCTGGACAGATTGGGTCAATGGGCAGAGGCCAATGGCATGAGGTTTAACAAGACCAAGAGCAGGGTCCTATACTTTGGAGACAATAACCCTCAGTAGAGCTACAGACTGGAGGATGAGTGGCTGGAGAGCAGCCTGGCAGAGAGGGACCTGGATGTACTTATCAACAGCCAACTGAATGTGACGCAGCAGTATGCCTAGGTGGCACAAAAGGCCAATGGCATCCCGGTTTGTGTCAGGAATAGCATGGCCAGCAGGACTAGGACATAATTCTCTGCCTGTCCTTGGCACTGGTGAGGCCTCACCTTGAGTATTGTATGCAGTTCTGGGACCCTTGTTTCGAGAAAGATACTGTGGTACTGGAGTAGGTCCAGAGTCCAGAGGAGAGCAATGAGGCTGGTGAAAGGACTGCAGGGAGTCTTATGAGGAGAGACTGAGGGAGTTAGGGTTGTTTAGCCTGGAGAAGAGGAGAATCAGGAGGGGACCTTTCCATGCTGTAAAATTAACTGAAGGGAGGTTGTAGACAGGTGGGGGTTGGGCTCTTCTCCCAGGCAACTAGTGATACCATGGCCTGAAGCTGTGCCAGGGGAAGTTTAGGTTAGATGATAGGAGGCACTTCCTCATTGAAAGGGTGGTTGGACATTGGAATGGACTGCCCAGGGAGGTGGTGGTGTCCCCATCCCTGGTGGTGTTTAAGAAAAGACTGGACGTGGCACTTAGTGCCATGGTTTAGCTTATTATTATGTTAGGTCATAGGCTGGGCTTGATATCTAAGAGGTTTTTTCCAGATTCAATGATTCTGTGATTCTGTGTGATTCTGTAATTCCCTACACGTATTTCCCTCAGATTATTATAACTGATAGAAATTCCTGTTTGGTTATCTGGTGATTTACCAAGCTGAGAACTTGCAGTAGAAAAGCTGCCTCCTACAGACCTTATGAAAATTACACCATGCGCAGCTCTGCAGTAGTGCCTAGCTATGCTTTTGGCATTTAATCTTTTCTTCTTCAAATAATCAAGGGTTGCTCAGAAAAAATGAATGAGGCAGCTAATAAGAAATGTCTACTGATAAGTAACATCTTGGTTCACTGGATTTAACTGAGGCACACATCTGCTTTTAATTGTCATAGCTCAGCTAACTCAATAAAGTTTGACTAAATCACTATTTCACCACTTTTCTTATTAGTAAAAGCACACTATTTACCTCAAAATTCAAATGTAGAAATGACATCCTCTAAAACTTTTGTATCCAGATAGTCCATGATTCATTTTCGTCAAAAAGAAACTGTATAATGTACTTACTGTTGTGTAGAAATTTAGCATAGACAAGACAAAAATGTACAACGAATGTTTTAGTAAAGCTACAGCACTGAAGTATGCAGTTAACATAACCTTACAACTACACAATCTAGAAACAGCCTTACAGATTCAGCTAAGCCAGTCTCCTAACATGCCACATCATCACCTGAATCTCCTTTAACAAAACTTATGCTACTTTATGAAAAGAAATAGTTGGACAGCTGCCATCTAAATTATTTAAATACCTTTTTTAAAAAAGAAAGGTATTGGTGTGAAAAGTCTGAAACTGCACAAACACAACAATCAGGTCACTGAAAATCCTAGCATGAACAGCATAAAGGAAGTTTTCATACTTGTGAAAAAAATATAATTAGTCATATTATATATATTAGTTATATAGTAGGAAAAAAATAATTTGTTATATTTATCAAGTATACATTTATGTTGTGCTTAAACTACACATAGACATAAACCAACAAGTTTTACACAGCAAAACTGGACACTTTCCTGGTCTACGTGTTACCTCATTTTGTTATAAAGAAGAACAGTCAATAATAGACTTTTGGCTAGTTGTCCCCTTATGAACAGAACACATTTTCCTTTTCTGCAAAAAATGCCCATACAAACACTTTCTCTTTCTTGAGGCAGTAGTAGTGACAGTAAGTACTTCATTTATTAATGCTATTAAGAAAACTAGTATGTTGGCTTTACCAGTCAGCACTCATAACTCCATTATAAAAATACTGTTATTTTTTTCAGGGTAGCCACATAATATATGGAAAAATAAAGAGCAGAATCTCTACTGCACCTGTCCCTGTTCTAGATCTCTTACCTCAGAAATTCTAGAGAGAAACAAATTAAAAATTCTCTAAGAATAGGAGTGATGGATGAGTCTCAGCATACTTTAAAATAGGGTTATTAAAAGATAATTAAAGGAACTAGGGAGAGAAAAGAAGAAAATAAAGCAATTAATGTATCAATTAACAGGCATTGCTATTAGAAACCACTGTGCAGAGGTTTTGTGAAAGCAAGGGTGAGAACCCATGATCCTCATTGCTACTGAACTGAGGTTTCTGTCATACGGCAAGTTAATCACATACTGAGCAGCATAATGCCTCCTTTCTCTCTCACAGGCATTGCATTCAATTCTTCTGTAACGTAGAAGTGTCTCAGTAATGCAACATAGATCCCCACTGGCAAAGCCACTGGCAAGACCTTAGAAAAGAATGAGTTTGAATTTCTTTATGCCAAAAGCAGAAACTGCATCTTGAACAAGTTCTCTAAGCTTTAGGTTCTGTCAGTTTTCCACCTTCAGCTGTGTTTTCTTCATAAAGTTATAGCATTCCTGTATTTTACACCATGTCTAATGCTCTCTAAAACTGCTACTGTATGAGCCTCTCAAAACAGCTTAACACATGGGTAACACAAGGGGAGACATGACAGAGATCAGTACTCTGGAAGAAGATCTGGGGGTACTAGTGGATGAAAAGCTGGACATGAGCCACCAGTGTATAGTCCCATCTTAGAGAGCCAACTGCATCCTGGGCTGCATCATAAGAAGCATAGGCAGCAAATCATGAGGGGTTATTCTGCCTATCTTTTCTGCTATGGTGGTGTAGTTCCAAAGTTGTCCAAATTTTCAGGTGTTTGATTTTTATGCTGAAAGAGCATGTTATTTTAAAGCTAGAGATAGCTTTCTCATCAGATCCCTGGGTTAGTGTCCTGACCTCAGGTGATTGGTAGACAAGAGTCTATAAAAGGGTGTGAACTACCCCATTTCTTCCCTTCTTCTTCTTTTGTCTTTTGGTAGACAGAGAGCTCTATGAGGCTGAGCACAGCATGCCCCTCCTCCCACCCTGAGGGGCTGCAAGGGTCCAGTGGACCACTCTACTGGGGTGGTGAAACTGAAGCCCCCTCTTTGGAAAGATCCTGGACTAGCTCCAGAGCAACTGCTGCAGCTTCGCCTCAGAGACCAGCCCCAGTCTGGGTCCTGGTAGTTGACTACAGCACGGAGCTGATGCTGCCACACACTGTTCCTGCAACTTGCTCATTTGTGAAGATGCAAGGAAGGTGGTGAGCTCTTAACCCTTTCTCGCCTTCAAAGCTGTAACTATTTGAGAAAAGAGGGAAGAGACAAGAGGAAAAGGCTATTGAGCAGACCTATTTACCACAACAAGCATGGCCTCATGTGAGCAGCACTATGTTGCCTCTGTCCTTACCATGGGCATGTCCCTTCGTTGAGCATGGGGCCCACAGGGCTGACTCAGATGCTGTATGCTCTGATGCTGAAAAAACAGAAGAAGCCACTTCTGGGTGAATACAAGTCCTAAGCTGGTCTCCTGAAGGTTCCTACTGCTTGGCCAGCAGTTTTGTGCTAAAACAGCAGGTGGGACTAATCTCCTAAACCTTTGGCAAACAGAAAGAGACTGGGGTTCTCTGGTGTTCCTGCATCTGAGGCCTGAAGATCATCCAGGAACTGCTGGCCCTACTCCTATTGTGATGCATTCCTAAGCCTGAGATGTCCAGGGGAAGCTGGCATCTGCAAGAAGACTGGAAAAGGAACTTCTCCACAACCATCATGATGTGGATGGAGGGGATGGCTGAATTACCCTTCGTTAGAGTGTTTGTGCATACTCTTTTTCCCAGGGATCTTATCTGAAGCCAAAAACTGTTACGTTTAGCTGTCTCCCATTTCTCTCAGAGTATGTGTACAGGTATTGTGATACAGTTTCTATTTTATCTTTTTAATTCTTTCATTATTTGGGGTTTTTTTCATCTTCTTATTGGTGATGGGTTCAATAAATTCTTTTCTTTTCAGCAAAGTCACTTCTCTGCCTGTTGAATTCTCAGAGAGAGCTGGTTGGTGGGCTTTGATTGCAGACACCAGCCCCAAACCTATCTAGATCTTCATTCTAACCCACGACACCTGGTAAGAACTCACCTGGAGTAGTGCGTCCAGCTCTGGAACCCTCCATCACAACAGGGATGAGGACCCTTTGGAGCAGGACAAGAGTAAGGCCATAAAAATGATCACAGGGATGGAACACCTCTTTTATGAGAACAGGCTGAGAGAGTTGGGGTTGTTCATCCTACTCTCACAGGATATTTATGTAATTTTCATTAGGAAAGCATGAATCTGAATCAGGGAAAATACTGGAGATAAACTCATCTTCCTTTCTTGTAAGAGTCTGCATTCAGCTTTGCAATACTCTCACACCAGTGTTTCCTACACCAGCTTGCTGGAGTCTACCATTTTTCTTAGCATCTTTTACATGGAAATCTTCAATGCAACAAGGGCTTCTTACCCATATGTTCAGAAATTCTCCCATCTGTTCTTCAAAAAGATCTTGGTCTTCTTCTAGCCACATTTCCGGTCTGTTAACAGGTCAAAGGGAGACCTTGTAAGCTCAGTAACTACTAAGGAGAAGGAAAAATGACCACCAAGGATATGAAATCTCCTTTTCCTAAAAGCCAAAATGAAAAACTATGTCAGAACACAAACAAAGATTCTCTGGTACCAAGGAAAGGTTAGAAACCAACTTGTATGACACCTGAAGCCACATCTTTCATCCCCTCTCACGTACATCTCTTACTTGAGTTGGTAATGCTTTTCCCAGCACCGCATTGCCATACAGGTCTCAGTAATGAAATATTTAACTGTCGTTCAGACTACAGATCTTGCACTGCTGAAAAAAATAAAGCCAGAAGAAATGCAAAATCTTCTGTAGAATTTTTTGAAAATACCCACTTTTTTGCATCTTACTTTTGGAATGTCTTTGGGAAAATGCATCAACCACACTGCTCTGGCTCAAAATGATTTTGCAGTGTCTACCTTTCAGCTTTTCTTCCTCACCAGTGCATCACAGTAAAACTCCCTAAAACTGAAAAGCAAGATAAGATTTTTGATAATTAAGAAAATAAATCCATCACTTATGTATTACATGCAGTAACAAAACTCAAAACTGTAAGTCATAAAAGCCTCAGATGGGAATGAGGCTTTCTAATAGGCAGGTGAAATAATTTGACCATTTTCATCATGAGAAAAGGACTACTGAATGCCCATAAAGTTATGGTTCTGACCAAGAAAGAGACAGTGCTATTCATACTTATTAAGAAGAAGAAACAGAGGTGCAGCTAAGTATTCACTATCCACACACAAACACATCAGCTGTTATTTCAGTAGCTCCTGTCATTTTTGTAGGCAGTAATTATAACAGAAGTCATGACAACTAACTTACTAGAACTACTGCATTTACACACTTTGCAAACACCTCACCTCAGAGTATGTCCTGAGCTATCACTCAGTAATTAATGTCAGGCACTTGGCAGTGAGTTTGTCACAGCACAGCATCTGAATAGGTGGGATCACAGCACATTTCTTTACCATTGAGCCAGTACTCCACAGCATGGCTGGGGGGTTTAACAGATGCAGCTAATCTAGTTGCCAAATTGCAGACAACTGTGTAATGCACTTCAGATCAATAAAGATCCTGCAGCATTTATAAAATTCTGAGATGACCTTAATAAGCGCCACTGCTAATAATATACTGATACACTGCTACAGACTGCAGCTTCTTTGGAGGGCAGATCTCCAAAGCCTGCCCTCGCTTCAAAGACTTGCCAATGCATGACACAGTGGCATGTTTTTCCTCAGTGCTAAACCCTTGTGCAAACTGTGCATTCAAGACTTTTATTGATTGCAAATACAGTCATATAGGATACATTAGCCTTTTTTTTTGATGATCACAACTTTCCACAGTAATTGTCTTTGACTAAATATTCCCTTTCACTGGATTATCCAACCAATTTGCTGTCCTCCCAGCCTTATATCACACTTCCTCCTACAAAGGTAGATTTTAAACAGACTCTTTATAACCTCTGAATGTAGTATCTTTTATCTTCTGTTACTGCTACATTCTGACTGCACAAAAACCCTTGACAGCATGAAGAGCAAGCAAAGGGCCTTGAAGGTCATGAAATAATACTGTCTGCAGGCTTTTTTAAAAAGAGCTTTATAATCATCTATCGCTATTATTCTCTGAATGATATGGGGTTTTATTTTGGAAGGCATGAGGCAGTAAATTTAGTCTGGATATTGTAAAGAACAAAGACCTCTCCCAGGCAGTTACACCTAAACTTCCCAGTGTAACACAGATGTAAGATATCACTTTAAGAAAACCCATACAGGAAAGACCGTGTTAATTATGATCACTAAAAATGCAGCCTTGAATTCACTACTTTAAATCATTTGCAAGTTTGGAAAAGAGACTTTCTATACATCTTGCAAATGTCTTTGTTGAACAGAAGAAAACCAAAAGGGGATAGTGAAACAGTGAATAGATGGATGACAGGAGTAACAGATGACTGCTTTGGCAGAAAAGTAGCTGAACTGAGCTAATCTGAATGGCATTACTTTACTACACAAAGGCATTTAATTTATTTCATTATTCTCTGTGGGCAGCTAAACCATTCCAAAGCCCTAACATATTCAAGGAGATGAGCACAACGGACAAAGACTCCTTCACAGTGCAATATTTAATAAAACTTAAATTAGGTCTCAAAAGAGTAATAAAGTGTACATTAAATATGGTACCAACACAGAACCATTCTGTTCATATGCATATGTTTTAAAATAATTACCATAAAATTCACTCAGGGCCCTAGAATATTTTAATACAGTTTTAATATAGCCATGCAGACAGCTTCCATGCTAATGTACACTTCATAACATCTTGTTAACATGAAGCACAGGACAAAAAGGTAAGGAAAACTCTGTGGCTAAGACTGAACTATTCCTCCAATAAAATAATTTTGTTACAAAAAAAAAAAAAAACCATGATTTTTGGTTCTGTTAACCTCTCTATACATGTTTATGTCAAAGAAAGTCAAGATGTATTCACATTACTACAATTGAATGAGGCAATCAATTAGTATTTGTTTTATAAATTAAGTTTCTTTTTTGTAGGGAAAAACAACATATCAAAGTACAAAATGACAAGCCTCCAAATCCAAAACTTTATCATAATGATTAACCATGGATAAACACTGAAATAATCTGTTAGTCTCAAAAAAAATTGCTTTAGCAAAAGGAAACAAAAAAGGATGTGTTTTTTTTTCATCTATTGCAAAGAAATAGGTACTTGAAACCTAGAATCAAAACCAGGAAAAAATCATTTGACAGTCACAGTTTTGAAGACAATCAGTATGCAATTGAAAATAACTTCAATTAAAAAAATGACATCACTAAAAGGACAAGATAACATGGTTCTGTTCAATGAGTATAATGTTCACTGAGAATAATGCATAGCAACTTGATTCTGCAACACACTCTTCCCCTTTCAGGTTAGTAGCATTCAGTCAGGCCAGCCCAACACTGCAAGACGCTGAATCCAAAGCACCACTGCAATAGATAGAACAAATGAGGGACTGTCCTGGGTTATA
>VZRI01007393.1:0-127512 GCA_013397515.1 Upupa epops
GTGATAGGACAAAGGAGAATGTTTTCAATCTTTCTAAAAGAGGGTAGATGTAGAGTAGACTTAAGAAGAAGTTCCTCACTATGAGGGTGGTGAGGCACTGGAACAGACTGCCCAAAGATGTGGTAGATGCCCTCTCCCTGGAAGTGTTCAAGGCCAGGTTGCATGGAGCTCTGACCAATGTGGTCTAGTAAGATGTGTCCCTGCCCGTGGCAGAGGGATAAGAACTAAATGATCTCTGAGGTCACCTCCAATCTAAATCATTCTATGATTCTGTGATCACCCAAACTGATATAATCATGTGTCTGTGAGTCCCCACATATTACTGTAATACAAGTAAATTTCAAAAGCCATTAAAAGAAAACATTTACATGATTTATTCGTATATCTTTTGAAGATTCATTAAACATTATATGTTATCCTTTCTCTATGAAATATTACTGTATTTCTGCTAATCTAAATATAGATTAAGGATTAGTCACAAATAGTTTAGTTCTCTTTAAGCTCTTTCCAACATCTGGGCAAAAACCCTTACTGTGAGCCCTGCCTCAACCTACGTACTTTTGTTGGAAAATATCAGAAAACACTGGAGGGAAATTATTTCATAAAACACAGGAACAAAAATTACTAAGTAAAATATATTTAACTTAAAATTACAGAAACAAAGAGATCACTTGCAGAATAATTTCTTTCAATATAAGTCTGTAAAATTTGCTTTGCCTTACTGGTTCATTTCAAACATAATTAATTTTTTAAATTATTGTTTTTGTTATTATTAACTATCACTCTAAGATTTATTATCTAATACTTCGCTAGTCTTCCCAGTGCCTCTATGTTTGCATTGTTTTGCTTCTTTGGATTTTAGCATTTGGAATGACTCTTCTACCCACTGTGTAAATAATATATGACCCTTAAATCCTCATATTGCAGTCACTAATTGCAAGAATAACTTGACTATATAGGTAAGAGTAAACTTCCTTCCTGTACTGGGGAAAGAGT
Source organism: Upupa epops (assembly GCA_013397515.1). Lineage (NCBI taxonomy): Eukaryota > Metazoa > Chordata > Aves > Bucerotiformes > Upupidae > Upupa > Upupa epops. The sequence continues at coordinate 997 of VZRI01007393.1, forward strand.
AGGAAAAAAAAGGTGCACAATTCCATCTCTAATTGCACTAAACACTAAAAATACAGCAGTACACTTCATAGCCTCATCTTGTCAGTAGTTGTGTGTTACTAATGCCAAGTACACTTGAATGACTCTAGTAAAATGATTTCTGCTTTTTTCTTATATCAGTACATATCACCTCTAACAGAAAACACTTTTATCTTTTACATAATTTTTAAATAATAAAAAGTGCTAAGATTTCTACCTAATATTATTTCAAAACTAGTACTGATATACTGAACCAGCTAGATCAGTTCAACAGCTCAGGTCCTGTCAGTAATCCTTAGTCTTTACGATCAAGATTATGATGTGGCAAATTTTTCAAATTAGCAATTGAAAGTGGATTGGAAGAAATGCTAAAATATCTTATTTGTAGACATCTCATAACAAACCCTGAGCAAAACACCACTGCAGTAGCTTAACAAAAGCATACAATACAGTGCAAGAGTTTAAGGTACTACTAGCTTAAGGCCATGTATGCAACTGAAATAAATTCTGGAATTTTATTTAATTAAACATAAATGTATAGAGACTACTAATGTAACTCTTCTAAATCTTACACAATTACTAAAGATTGTCCATTAACCACAAGTGCTCAGCTTGCTGCTTTTCCTTTTTCTGTTTTTGAGAAAGTTTAATAATGCAAAAACTCTCAATTAAAAATTATTTTGGGACTGTAACCCACCACAGAAACAACAGTTCTTGTTTATGACGGTACTTAAGAACACGCTGAATCGATGAACATTTCTCAGTGAAGTTCATAGTAACAGATGAATTTTACGATCTTTTTCTTTCTAAAATGTATATTCATACAAGACAATAAATAAAAAGCAAGGCGCACACATGGTCAAATTTATGTCAGGTACAACTAAGATCTCTTCTAAAATAAATGCAATTCTGTAAATTTGTTTTAACTCATTCACTTTACCAAATCATTATTTGTGAACATTGATAGTATTACAAACTACTTAGTTTGATTTGGGCTGTTTATTAAGACACATAAGATTGTCTATCCATTGAAGAACCAAGATTATGGAGAGACATAAATAATTTTTTTTAAGCTACTGACGCTTCTTAAAGTTAAATAAATGCTGTTAGTGATGAACTGCTGGGGATTGATCAGCAGAGTAAACTGACAGTCATAAAAGGAAGCTTTACAGACCTTCTAATAATCAATTTTTGAGGTTTACAGATCTTTGGACATTTATACACAAAATGTCAGAGATGATGATGATATGTAATGTAAGAGTAAATTCTGCACCAGAGAAATGAACACATCAGTCTTGAATAAGCCAGCTCTGAATACACGGAGTATGATTAATGCGGTATCCCTTTGTTTATAGATATGGAGGTTTACAAATCCACCATTTCTAAGGGAGCTTTTAGCCTCTATCCAAAATCCTTTGAGTTTATGGGACTGCCATTTATTTTGGTGAGGTAACATGCAAATTCTGAATATTCTGAGCTCCAGTAGAAATTACACTCCTCTACCATACTGGTGGTATAGTACCATTCTACTTGACTACACTTTCACTGCACAAGTTTTGATTTCTTTATTTGACAAAGTTGGATTTCATAGAGCTATAATTGGATAGTATTAAAGTTTTACAGCTAAGAGAAACCCTTACAGGTTGAGGGTTGAAGAAAGAACTGTTTGCCATAGCATGTACAAATTTAAAGAATCTCTTTCCCCATCTCTATTAATTAACACACTAAGTAAATTAAGTTAGTTGCACATGAAGCCCTCATTCATGCATCATCAATTGACGGAAAGAGCACGGGATTTCAGAAAGGAACTGAGTATACAGTAATTATTGGAAGCTGGGTTAAGTACTTCACCTGGGGCATTTTTAGGAATGATGAAAGTCAATGCATCTTCAGTGGTAATTCATGTGAAGGATCCTTTTTGTTTCCTTCAAAGTGATCTTTTATTTAAAGTTGTGCTTCTTCTGCACAACTTTCATGCATTAATAGCCCAAAGACTCAGTGAAAGCCAGAAGGTTACTTGGAGTATTTTAATTATTCCTTGAAAGAAATGCTAATGACAGTGAACAAAATATAAAGAAAGCTCAGTGTAAAATTAATATCTGATGTTTTTTGATGTGAAGCATGCTCAATTAAAAAGAACAAACCTGAAACAGAGCTGAAATGATTATTTCTCAAAATATGTTTTACCTGTATCCTATTGAATTAATTTTCATTTATTTCTTTCCAAGGCAGCCAATTATGATTATGTAGAAAGAAGCCATGTGTAGTCAGTGCAAAGCTCTTCTGCTTTCATCAGCACAGTCTTGCTCATATATGTCAAATGCATTAATATATCAAGTAAAATCTACTGATGGCATAGAAAAAGATGCTGACACTGATAAATCATTCATCAGCAGAAAAAAAGTTTAAAGAAGAGACAACAAATGGGTTTTTTTCCCAGAAAATAACGGCTAATATTACTAGTACCACAAAACCTAAGTAATCTATTTTCTGTCACCAATACAACTACCTCAGTATGTAAGGAAAGGTCTTACCTTGTTTTAAGGATATTCAGAAACTGCAAAATTTCTGAAAACTGTATCAGTCTAAGGGCTCTTAAAAATCTTAAACCTGCAGATGACAAAAAAAATAAATAAATAGAAAAAGCTCTAGATAAGAATAATTCAAATTAAGACAACATTTAACTTATAGTATCAGTAATCAATTAAAGCAACATAAGGACCATGCAAAATGTTAAATACCTTTGAAATGCTCTTCCATATTTAAGGATTCAAGATTCTTTACCAAGTCTTTTTCAAATTGTTTTGAACATACTTCCTTAATAGCTGAAGTACCCTATCAGACAACCTTAGCTTATGTAGTAAGCCACAGGAGGAGGCATAGAGGATAAAAGCTATGGAGGGAAAAAATATCATGGAGTGTGTTGATTCTTCTTTTCCAGGCTGTCAAAGACACATAGATCTGAAACTCCACAGTCTTCCAAACTCCCACGCTGCTCAGTTAAAAATGAATAATTATGGGCAAGAGATCCGATAACCTGGATGAAGTACACTGTGTGTATATGCCTGATTAAGTTGGTAAATCTTAATGACGTAAACCCTTTTATTGAAGTAATACTCCTTAACTCCACTCTAATTTCAAAACACTCAATCAGAATACAGAGAAATTTCACCATCTCTCTTAAAAGCAACAAATCTGCTAGAATTCTTTCCATCAGACTATAACTGTAGGAATAGATCACACTTTGTCTATTAAAGAAATCACTATTTTTAAAAAGAAATAGCATTTTTGTGTTGGAATGAGGATGCATGAATAGTAATCGCCAGAAAACTATATAAAGAGTGTTTGCACTAGTGAAAATACCATAGAAGATTAAGGGCTTAAGTTATTAAAGAGAGACTTATGCTGATAGCAAATAATTTGGCTGCAGATATTTGGCAAATGAATAAGAGTACATTGTGTATCATCCAGAGGCACAGATCATAAAATTAAAATAAGGCTTTGAGGATAATTTTTATTAAAGAGTACAGCCAAGAATTATATAAAAGTTGTATAGCATGGTGTTGCAGCCGTTACAGTTAGGTCCAGGCATACATCCTCTTTATTGATATTCATTTTACTCAATTTTGACATATCTGATAAAGTGGTTATTAACAACTTTTCATTTCAAGAAACTGAAGAAAAGATCCTGACAAACATGTAAACCTGGTCACAGTTTTCATCATCTCAGTGGAATTAAAAAGCTCCTCTAAAGAACAAAGACACATGTGCCGAAATGTGCCCACATCAAGGTATAATTTCAACAGTGTTCTTGGAAAGCTGATAAATCAAATTTTTACCCTTGCTAAGGCACAAAAGTGATTAACAAAGTGGAAATTCACGCCTGTATGTTATATAAAGTTTCTTTTTAATTAAGGACTATGGGGAACTCTGAAGATTAATCACAACTTCAAAAATGGATTTGAGGACCTAAATGAAAAGCAATGAAATGATGCTTAGTAGTTATAAACTTCAGATCTATTTGCAACTAGAGGCTGATCACTCTGGATCATAGTGTAGAAACTGTAAGAGATATGGTCCTCTGTTCCACTTACATTAGTTTCTGCAGTTGCTTGCCACTAGATGTAGATGTAAAGGGATGCAGACTGCCTGTAGTAGCAATCCTAAACTTTCTCAGCATTCTTTCATCCAGATACATTCCTTACTCCACTGCCTGTGAACTATTTGGAAAGTTGTTGATGGAACAAAGTTTCTTTTTCTCAAATGCACTGCATTGCAGTTGAGGTTGGTGCAATGGCCAGTTACCCATTGCAAAGTTTCAAAAAGAAGCAGGAGAAACCTCAAAGTCAGCAATAAAACCTCTATCTCCAAACTCCTGCAAATGCTTAAGAGAGGTTTTAGTTGCTAAGACATCAAATGACAAAACAAAAATACTAGGGTTTCAATGTACTTTTTGATAAAGCAGAGAAAATAATGTGGATTAAGTTCACCATTTGCTATAGCCTGCAAATTACTTTATCTTTAGAGTATAGAACTAAAAAAAATAGTCTGTTTGAACAGTGTACTCAAACAGTTTCCTTGAAATACAAACAGAACTGGCTTGTAATTGTAAAAGTTACAATCAGCTTGTAACATCTGCATCTGGTCTAGGACGTTACTTGTGGGAAGAGTTCTATAGCTAAAGGAATGATTACACAGAAGTGATTATATTTTGATGCTAAGAAACAGTATCACTAGTGTGGTTCAAATACGTCAAAGAAGTGAAATTAACAAAGTGACAAGAAATTAATTATTCTCAGCTTTATACATTTTACAAGGCACGAAACAGATCTGCTATTAGATTCCTATTCTGGGACCTTCAAACATCAAATATTCCTATATCTAGTCCCAATTTTCCCTCTTTTAGTTTAAAACCATTACCCCTTGTCTTATGGCAACAGGCCCTACTAAAACATGGTCCCCATCTTTCTTTTACGCCCCCTTTAAGCACTGCAAGACCTCAATAAGGACAAGTCCAGAGACTTACCCACACTGAACAATCCCAAGTCTCTTAGCCTGATAATTTTTGTGACCATACTCTGAACCTTTTCCAAGAGATTCACATCCTTCTTACATTGAGGACTCCAGAGCTGGACAGGTGAGTTCTCACCAGAATGGATTACAGGTGTAGAATCACTTTCCTGCTGGCCACAGACCTACTTTGGATACAGCTCTGGATGAAATTGACTTTCTGGGCTGTGAGTGCACATTGCTGGCTCATGTCCAGGTTTCCTTCTACCAGTACCCACAAGTCATAATCCACAGAGCTGCTCTCAACACCTTCATTCCCCAGACTGTATTGATACCAGGTATTGCTCTGATCCTGGCACAGAACATCTGACACTTGGCTCCGATGAACCTTTTGAAGATTAGACAGACCCAGTACTCCATCTTATGCAGGTCCCTCTGAATGGTATCCCACCACCACCACCATGTCAACTGTGTCACAGAGCTTGGCATCATCTACAAATTTGCTGAGGGTACACAGTCAATTCCACTGTCTATGTCATTGGTGAGGATATTAAACAGCACTGGTTCAAATGCAGTTACTCTCCAGACACAAGACTTGCCACCAATCTCCATCTGGTCATCAAGCCATTGACCATTACCCTCCAAGTGTGACCATTCCACCCAGTTCCTCATCCCTCAAACTGTCTACCCATCAAATCCATATCTTTCCAATTTAGAGAGAAGGATATCTCGGGGCCACGTCAAAGGCCCTAGAGAAGTTGAGATAGATAACATCCACAACACTTTTGTTGTACACAGACATAGTCATTGCATCATAGAAGGCCACTAGATTGGTCAGTTGGGATTTGCCCTTGGTGAAGCTAAGATGGCTGTATCGAATCACCTTCCTCTACCTGCCTTAGCAGAAGTTCTAGGAGGATCTGTTCCTTGATCTTCCCAGGTACAGAGGTGAAGCTGACAGGACGTTAATTCCCTGTGTCTTTTTACCCTTTTTTAAATTATGTGCAATATTTCCCTTTTTCCATCCAACAGGGACTTCACCTGAATGCCAAGAGAAAGATATTCCAGAACAGTGAAAACAACAACTCTGAAAACTCATATGAACAAAACATATTAAAAGAGTGGACAATGTCAGTGCTGCAGCTGACAGATTCAAGCACTGTAGTTTCCACACAGTCACACTATAACTGAGTGTACAAGGATCTGTTAGGTAAGTACTTGCAAATGAAACCTGCAGTACCTGCAGTGTTCACTCCCCTTAGCACGATTAGCTCAAAGCTTCTGTCAGTCAATAACACTCTAGCAGGAACAAATAACACCACATAACACAGCAGTGTACGCACCTCCCCATTAAGTTTCTCCATGCAGAGACTTCACATGGTCTATTAGTAACATCCACTAAATCTATCTGAAATGAAATCTATCTGAACCGAAGAAGGGGAATACGCATTGTGAATAATTATTTCAAAAGCTTGGCTGTGAAAAAGAGGTGCTGTCTTTGATGGCAGTCTAAAAGCATTCAATAGCTTTGACTGCTTGACCTTCTAGTAACGTGTGTCAGTCTCTCATTCCTTAGAAGTATTTGGGAATGCATTTTACACATGTAAGGAGGAATAATTTCTTTTAATAGGAAATAACTGCACAACTGTATTAGGTTTAAATGATAAAATCAATACTTGTGATAGGATAAGTTTCCTATGTCAGTAAAGTCTATTCTAAGTTTGTACATTTCAAATTGCTGAATGGAATGCTCAGGAAGTACTTGCTGTTTTGTCTCCATCGTGTCACTCACTGTTTTCTTGGCAAGAGATTTTTTATTGCAATTTTTATAAGAGATCTAACTGAAACACAATGCAATCTTCTATACAACAATTAAATTGGCATTATGAATTTATTCCAGCTACAATGCACAGAATAAAGGTAATAGATTTACAGATTTCTAAAACAGAAAACATGTCTTGTTTATCAAACCACATTCCTTTAACAATATGAGACGAATAATTTTAGTTAATAGTTTCTGCCTCTAGTACAATGTTTCAGTTGTATGTATGATGATTCAAATGATCACCTTAAGTAAAACTCAGGATTATTCTCTTACTATGAAAATATTTGTTAAGTTGTCTGTGTGGCTTGAGCAGCTAACAGAAGTATCTCAAAAATGTAGAATATGTTCTATTATATTCCCTGTGGAATTTGCTGAACAACATGTATGAAGTACTTTTATTGCAGATTTTGAGTGTTCTACCTGGAATATGGAAAGATCAAAACAGAAACCCCAAGAGCTACATCTGCCTCCCAGAGAGCAAAGGCCTACCTCATGAAACTCTATACACTGAACTTAGTTAGATAGGAAAATCTGGCAAATCCACACATTTCAGGCCAATTTTGAATGGCCCGTAACAGAGGAGAAAGACCACAAAAAGCCCTAAAATCAGTCTTCTATATTACAGAAATCAATAATATGTTTAATAGGAAACAATAAACCTGTGTCAAAATACTAGATTAGATCTAGAAAATAACAGGAATATTTTTTTACTGATTTTACTATATGCTTAGTCAGTTCTGTGAGGTGAGGTGCATATACTCTTCAGCTAGCACATTCTGACTCTCTAGTAAGGACCCAGTAGAACGGATGCTTTAGAACTGAACAGCTATATAAACTTGACCACTAAGGTATCTGCCAGCAGCAACCCAATTACTGCAGAAAATTATTTTCTCTAAAAGTTTATGACAAAGGAAACAGCATTATTTAAGCTTTGCTTGACCTTGCAGTCTTAAAGATACTGAAATATGGCATTTTCCTGCCTGTCAGACACTTTTGCGGTCTCCTAGCTGAACTAGATTAATATGCACTGGATTAATGTACCACAGCAATCAGGATTACCAGAAAACATGTACAGTTTTAAATCTATGAAGGGGAGGAGGAGGAAGCCTCAACAACAGCATTTATTTGTCTTTAACATGATTCCAAACAGGAATTGGGATATTTCTTTATTCAACATGAGAGCTCAATCTACCAGAACACCATCAAGCATTAAATTATTTCTCATCAATTAGGTACATCATCCCTTTCCCATTGCCATATGTGGCTTTTTCATGCTTATGTGCAACAGCATATCTAAAATACTGGTACACAGATATTCTATATACCACTTCTATTTCTATTTCTGATAAACCACTCAGTCAACAAACTGATAATTTCACCAAGACTGATCAGACCAGAATCTGTATACAGGAAATCAGAACCTTTTCTGAGACATATATAATGGAGAGTTAATATTTAGGATGGAAACTACTCCTATTCCAAATGCCCACACATAACACAGCAGAGCAACCTGAGATTCCACTCTCCACAGAGAGGTTTTAAAGTGAACAAGACAAGAAGAAATAGAGTGGGAGGAAAATGATCTGACATTCCATGGAAGAAAGACAACCAAAATATTTAGATAATTTTGCCAGCCTCTTACGCAAGTTTGCAAGCAGGGAAACCACAGCACAAAAAAAATCAATACCCTATGAACTGCAACAGTAAAATTGACTAATTCAGAATCTACATAGGTTGCATTCTGACTACTTAGAAACACTGTTGTTTCAAAGATGTGTTAATAAATCTCTCCACCACATACTAGTTTTAACTTATTTTTACAACTACTAAAGTAATGACAGTGAGAGTTACTTTAAAAACTACACTGTTGCAGCATATTACATTCTATTCTTCAAAAAAAAGGCTCAAATACTTTATTGAAAATGAATACTGAATCCTTTTGATTAAGAAGATTGTGAGCACATTACAGTATGCATGTTTGGGAAGGAATTTTTCCTATAGAACAATTAAAATACCATAGGATCACTGACGTGGAAAAATCAAATTGAACATGTTGCTAGAAGATAGTAACACCAGCACCGGAGACAGAATCACAAACAGTTGTGTAGAAGTAGTTAGAATTGGACCTTACCCCAGTATGAGCCGACCCTATAACAAGACACCAAGGAGTTTCGAAAAGTATGTTGTTCTTCCTTTTCAGTGATATGTCCACCTTTGACACGATATCCATTTGGGAACAATTCTCCAAGAGACTTTTTACGTCTTCTAGTACTTTTATAGGTTTCTGTACGTGTGCCCCCAGAACTGTTGTGGTAGACTAAAATCTTGCTGGGAATCATGACTATGTATCTTCAGCTTCAAGTGGGCTGCACAGGAGTATTATGGTCCAGTCTTCAGTTGCATCCACTAATAGCGAAGACAGTAATACATTCAACCCCTTTTTGCTAATTCATGGAGAGAGAGTTCGGACTTGTTTCTTTAGCAGAAGTTCTCTTTGGAAGCAGATTTATTTAACTGGACACAAGATAATGCAAAGTTCACCTTTACATGCAGTTATCAAAAGATAATTCAGTAAACTCTAGTCCATTTCTGCTAGCATAAGAGAAACAGAATTATTTAAGATACAAAACTCAGCCTCATGAAGCAGACTGAGAATATTGCAAACTGGATCGTCAAAACAAATCACAGAAGCAGGCAGGCAGTGCAGATGCTCCTCTGATCACTGATGTATTAAAGCTTAAAAGCCATCTTCTATCCGGATATTACCACATAAGCTTCTTTCAGATACACCAAATAACCACACCCATAGATCAAAAACCCACAAACATGATGCTGTTTACTTGGAACAAATAGGTACTTTCTGAAAAATACAGTTCTTGTAGTTCATGTATATAAAGGGAAGTGTTTACTGTGTATCATTTTCTTTGGCAACTTTAGATTTTATTTACAGTTAAAGTAAGAATGCAAAAGGCAGAGGTCACATAACCAGCCAACTCCTGCAGGATTTATCCCAGATGAAATAAAAATACAGCCCTTAAAAACACAACAACCCTTCATCTAATCCCAGTTAATGATAGCTATATTACTTAAGGCAAAAACTACAAAGCCATCAAACAAGAGCACAATGAATAGACTGCATTAGTTCTCTGAAGCAGACTAGCTTTGTGAATATTCACAAAAGTGCATTTTAGTTCAGTCAGCTACCATCTCACTCAATTGGAAAAAGCTCTTTAAAATAAAATGTAAATGTGAGATATTACCTTCCATAATACATGACATGCTTTCTTAATCAACTTTCCTGCTTTGAGAATAACATAGAAACTTCATCTTGATAAAGCTGCCTTCATTTCGAGGAATTTGAGTATCATTCCTATTTTTTGTTCCCAGTGCAGCCACAAAGATGTATATGCCAAAAACATATCAATGCCATCTGGAGTACAATGCAAAGCAGACACAAAAATAGACTGCACCATGTGCTTATAGGAAATGTACAGGATCTCAAAGCATTTTTGAAATGTTATTGAAGGGTGACAGTGCCAAATATAGAAATAGGGATAGCAGTACACAGAGTTTTAAAATTTCAAGTTATATGTAGTGAGTGAATTAGAGGCAAACCACTTCTGTGACTCCTTTGCATTGTAACCTTTGCATCACGTTCTGAAGGATAACCCGGTTCTGTTCTCATTGTCACAACAGCAAAGTTCTGCTGAGTCTATTGTGAATAGATTCTTTCGATATGGAGGCAGACATATATGTAATATATCTACAACCATTTGAATCATTACTGGAAAGATATGAACAAGGTAGAATTTATGTGTGTTACTAATCATATCTTGTACAGCTCAAACTAAAAGAGCATCCTACTTACATTTTCCATATAAGGCATTTTTTTTTTTATTTTATCTTGAATAGTATATTAATCTTCTTACCCAATTTTAAACCTACCATTTGTGTAATTTCCACTTATTACAGCAAATGTTTTGGTATAGAATCCATTTACCTTCTAAGCCTACTCTTTAAAGAAAAAGAGTACCCAAGTAATAAATACGAAGAGCCAAGCTGTTTAGTTTACATAATCTATATTTTGGTCTTAGTAATTGGACAGTATCCCTTTAACTTGCTCAGCCTTCTGGCACAGCTAGATTTTTATGAGTTTTACCCTTGTCTTTCAGTGCATTGCTAAATCCGTTGCATACTCCAGTATCTCAAAACATTAATTAAATTACAAAAACTGGAGATAAATCTAAAATAAACCTGTTCTACAAGTCAAAAATACACTAATATAAATTGCAGCAGCAGCAGGATTATGACATATTGTGCCGAGAAGCACTTTTCAGTATAATTTTCCTGTGTAGACATTTCTGCTTTCCTGTGGATTGTGTTTTAGCATTTAGTTCAATAACCTGATGACACAAGACAACCTATAGTTTTCAAGGAGAGTACAGTACTCTACCATCTATACTATCTATCACCTGGCCAAATTTTTCATAGTAGATGTAAAATTAAATTTCAAAATATTGTTCTCTGCAGGGTAAATTATTCTTTTACTTCAGTTGTCAAGAAAACTGACTACCTTTTAGATATCACATCACCTAGCTCAGATCAGCATCTGTATAAACGTTCAGAAGTAAATTTAAGCAGACCATGATGATGCTATTAGGAAAATATCACTGTTCCTGTGATTTTTCAAGTACGACAATAAGGATGTAACTGACAATCTGAGACAAGATTTAAAACTCCTAAACTCCATGTTATCGGAAATGCTAGTGCATTGTGCATTGAAGGATTTACTTCAAAGCAACCAACACTCATCCTATTATTCCAAAAAGCACTAGGATCATTTATTAAAACATCTTGTACCCAATGTTTGACACCATCCTGCACAACAGGTCTCTAAGCTGGAAAGACATGGGTTGATGGATGGACTCAGCAGATAAAGAATTGGCTGGATGGGCACACTCAAAGAGAGTTGCTTAACAGCTCAATGCCCATGAACAGACTGGTGACGTTCCTCAGAAACCAGTGATGTTTAATGTCATTGTCAGTGACACAGACAGTAGAATTGAGTGCATCCTCAGCAAGTTTGTAGATGACACCAAGCTTTATGCTGCAGATAACATTGCTACAATTAAATAACAACTTGATTTTCAATTCCATCCAATGTGAAATGATTGATCTCAGTTATGTAGTACAAGAAAGAAAAACTCAGCAGACAAGCTCCACTTCAGCTATGCAGGAACTAGCTGCTTGCTGTATCATCTTGCAAGAGGGGAAGAGAAGAATAGCTCTTTGTCATAGACAAACAATGTCTTGGGAAGAAGTGGCTACAAAATAAAGCAAAGTTGGATAGTGATGACTTATTTGCTCTCCTATTGTAGCACGGTATCTGCTTACAGTTGTACTGCAAAGCACTATCTAGAAGAAGAAAAGAAGGAAATCTGCCAGAAAGAAACCGGTTGAAAAATAACCTGAGAAAAATAACACTGATATATTCACTGACCATTCTGTCCTTTAAAATTACTTTTTAATTCATTTTACATTAAGGCAACACAGAATTTTCCACATTATCTTTACTCTCTTTCAGTTTTCTGCTTCTAAAGTAACTATAAATGCCATTGTTCTACAAGAAATGGCCCATAAAATTCTCACGGGTCCTCCTTCAAAAAGGGCAAAAGGATTATTCATAGAAAAGACAAAATCTGGTGTATATGAATATAAAAACTCAACAGGCTGGCCAACAATTACTGTTTGGTACAGTTCTGTAGCAAGCTTCAGTTCCTGGAAAATGCATGTAGTAGCATTACATATATTTTTTATCTCAAAGTCTTAAGATACGAAACCATTTTCAGAAAGCTTAGCACCAGTAATAACAAATTCAATCACTAGATATACAAGCATTAATTTTGATGCCTTATACCAATTCAGGCAAAGTCAATGTCATATTCCATAAGACAAGCAGAGAAATACTCAGTAGTGAATGAACAGCAATTCTTTACATAAAAATAGTGTGCATTATCTTGTCGATTTATAAGGAGAGTATTATCCCGCCAGACTGATGTTGGTGCCATTTTAAAGAAAAGGCCAAAAGCATGAAGAGGAAGATCAACCATATTACTTCAAGAAAAAAAAGAGCTAGAGAGAAAAGGAATTTACTCATCTGTCATTTTTCTGGTTTTTCAGTGTCACAGTTCTGCAGTCCTTTCTAGATGCTGAAGTCCATGCAGAAAAATATGCAAAATATGCGTTTTTTTAACCAATTGATTTTTGGAAAATAAATTAATTTGACACTTAACTGATGGTTCTACAAAATTAAAATTACCTTTCAAATAAGAGGTTACACCTCAGCAAGTCACCCTTGCACAGATGTGGAACTGAGAGTTTGCATTTAAAAGTTTATATTGAGTTACAACTCAATATAAATTGGTTTCACTTTGTGAAGAATGACATGCTAGCATCTTGCATAATTTCCCCAGCATTCATCAGGAACAAATTGCACTAAAATCAGGAATATGCTATTCTGAGAACCTGTAATGAGGAGGCAGGATAAATGATAAGAACAAAGGCAAAGGAAGGACAAAGGCCAGCTCTAAAGCCTGACTCATGCTGGAGGACACTGGTTTAAAAAAAGATTTGCAATTCTGCCCATCATTGCTCCTGTGAGTCACAAGGCACAGGCCATAACTGTCAAACAATGAGCACACCATTAAATAAGTATTAAATAATACTTAAGAAGGAGTCAAATATTTCAGTTCTAATCAACTGCTATGATACAATGCACCCTGGACATTGAACCTTTCTTATTCTTCAAATTGCACAGAGAAAATATTTAAACAAATAAGCAGAAATATTACTTATGAAAAACTAGTCTGAACATGATACACCACAAAATTCTATATGTGATAATGATCCAAATGCAAAAGGAAAAAACCACCAAATTCTACTCTCTGACTTATCTACCAAATAGGTGTCCTGTATAGTAACATACTTAAGCCTTTCATAACCTTTTATTTAGTGTGGACAATGATTCATTGCACATAGCATAAATTTGTATGCTAAGAAAGTGGATTATTTCTGCTTTTGTGTTGGATTAAGAATTTAGGCATAGAATTTCGTAGAAAATAAAAAAGTTTAAAGTGTCTTTTAGAAATATAGCTGTTGTGTAGGTTCATGCACCACTTATCTATATCTTTATTTTACCACAGGCTGGTATTGAAAAGTAGTCCTCACATATTCCGTGTAGTATCATGTTTAAATACAAAGCTTGAGGACTATTAAGTGCTCAAGTCTGAATCAATAATATATCCAGTTAACAGAGCACTACTTACATCTCTTCTCTTCAAATTCCTGTCAGCCATAAAATCTGTGATTTGCCTACTAAGAAGCAAAGTCTCAGGGAGTTTCAAGTGCACACTAATGCTTGTACTAAAAGGTGAATGTTACCAAATCACTAAAAGACAGTGTCTAAGCAGTGTCAGAGTACAAGGGAATCAGTGCGAAAACTAAAGCAAGTGCCTGAATTTTAACTAAAAGGTAGTATTCCTCCAAATCTATGTTCCATTTACTATTTTCCACTCACTGCAAGATAATTTTCATGTGATATATCCTGCACGCAATTCATATAATTTTCTTTAGATGAATTTACAATGTAAGAATGAGTACAAAAGAATCAAGATGAACCTATGTTGGGATCCTCTTATAAGGTAATAGACATCATAGAAGGATCTGGGTTGCAAGGAACCTTTAAACGTGGCCTATTCCAAAATCCCTGCAGTTATTTCAGACATCTTGAATTAGGTTAGGTTACGCATTGCCCTATCTAACCTGACTTTAAATGTTTACAGGCCCAGTCTCTACCAACAATCTGTGCAACTGGTGCCAGTGTCGCAGAGCCCTCACAGTGAAAAATTTCTTCTTTTTTAGTTTAAAACCATTACCCCTTCTCCTATTACAACAGGTCCTGCTAAAGCATGGTCCCCATGTTTCTTATACTGGTACCTACAAGTCCTACTCCACAGAGCTTTCAATTCACAAGTACCTCCTTTGCAGGGCTGCCCTTGACAATTTCATCCCCCAGCCTGTATTGATAATGAGATGTCCCTGCTTTTACAAGGCTGATAGCTACACTTTTCCCTCAATAGGAAAGACACTGGAACAATGCACAAGAATCCAAACTCAGTGTTAATATGGAATTTGAAAGAAAATAAACACTTAAATCATGCTTTTCTTTCCAGATTATGCAGCATATTTTGAAATTATACTTGGAACATTTTAGTTATGGAAAGGGAAATGTTTATTGATCACCACAGTATCATAATACATATTGCCTCTCAACTAATCACTATAAAAATATTTTCTTCTTAAGTTAATCATTGTGTAGACACCTAGCCACTGATAAACACGCCATTATCTATGCGTTAATTCTAAGTATCTAAAATATAAATAATTATTAAAAGTATATATAAAGTGTGCATTACAAATTTATTACATAATGAATACATGCATATATAATTGCTTAAACACATAATAAAACAGTGAACTTCTAAATAATTTCGTATCTATTACCTACAGCAGCCTTTTCATAGCAGAACACTGATAAGAACCCTCACAGAATTTAGAATTTGAATAGTAGCTATAGAAGTTGGATGTTAAATATGAAAGGTTAGCTAAGGGTTAATTTTGATAAATTAACAAATAGAAAACTTAGGAAAGTTATTCAAATAATATTAGAAATATAGATTTTTCCCATTGTGATCTCACTGTGATTATTTCTTTTTTTATCACAAGACTGGTGTTCAAGGTTATGCTGGATGAAGTGCTGAGTGGCATGATCTAGATGTCAGATGTTAGGTTTACTTGGTTGGTTTTAGGTTGGGCTGGTTGATTTTTAAGGTCTTTTGCAGCCTCATCATTACTGTGATACTGTGATACCGTGACTGAAGAGTCAATACACTCACACTGATGTACCTTAGAGAGAAGCATCCCAGAATAGAATTAAGTAAAAGTAAGCAAGTTGTTATAATGTGAAAAAAGTATTCACTCCAACATCAGTATACAGTGTCAACACCCTAACTGCCCACTAACATTCCATCTACATCACAGCAATAAAACACCTCTCTGCTAGTCCACAGACAAATATATCCACTTCCAAGTCTACCATAAAATGAAATTATTGTGCATCTTCAAGCATTTTGAAGGCTCTTCCAAGCATTTTGAAACTTTCCACAACCAAGGGGCTGCAGGGAAGCTGAATGAGATTGGCATCAACTGGTGGATGTACAGTGGGTGGAAAGGAATTACTGCATCTCTGCACACTTCTACACAAAAACTTCTACAGTTCTGAAGGAAATTATTCCACAAGGTAAAGGGTTGATCAAAGGAAAATATAATCAGCAATCATGAAGAAAATAAAGTTGATTGGTAATTTATACTGAGTAGCAGAGTAAATAGGTGATAATAGAACAATAACCACTAGAGGATTCTAAGCACCTTGGGAATCTCATAATGCCGTAGACTAAACTATTTTGCTGTCAGTCATCTCTGCTTATGAGGGTTTACATTTTCATTTTCATTGTGCAGAAAAAAATATCTTATCTTGACACTTAAGATATTACATGACCAATTCTTTTAATATAAATCTCTACAGTGATGCTATAATATTATTTTTGACAAAAACAGCAGTCCTTGAAGTTAATGCTGAACAAAACGCGGTGTACTACATCTGCCCCTGTACACCACATTTCTATCTGCATTACTTTCTGGAAGTTCATATAAAAAGAAGGTAAAATATAATTTCCCTGTATAAATCACCTGTAACTGAAACATAAAATGGCATTGGGAAAAAATTTACATATACTGGAAATTTTGCTAAAGTAGAAAACCATAGCTCAAATTAAAACATGCATTATTCTGTTTTAGATCTTCATCTGCCCTCTGCAATATTTTTACTAGCCACATGATTAATAAAAAAGAATAAATTGGAAGTCTGCTGTTCCAATATTGCAGCTTTTGACCTGTAGTGGCAGCAAAGAAAGGTTCAAATTAAAGTCTGCTACTGCCTGTGCAATTTTGAAGATGAGATAAGCTTAGATAGTTGGAACCTAAAATACCAACTAAATGCTAATTCTTCGGTTTCACATCCCTTTACGTGTTTCAAATCGGTGTAGGTCAGTAGATAGATTTATAGCAAAATGTTTTGTAACTAACATAAGCCTATATAAAATTTGCAAATACATTTTTTCAAAACTAAAATCTAAAATGCCTGAACAAAAAAAGGTGCACTCCGAAGTTTCATGCTCTATATATCAAAGCCTCCTGAACCAAGCAATAAATACAGGCCTCAGCATTTGCAGTTTTTCTGGCAATCCAACAGGTACACCACTACAATGCAAGTAGTTCTGGAGGAGTCAGTAACTTCAGAGACACTTTTGTGATGCAGAGAAATGTCCCTTCATTTATGGACTGGATTTTCTCTGCTGTGCTTCTATTTGTATTCTATTATTTACAATTTAAGATAGTATGATACTAAACACTGCTGAAGACAGTAACAATGTTCACAAATTAACTGCTAAAAGTCTGTATGTCAGCGGCAAACCAATAATAAACATTGAACAATGTAGGCATGGGCATTATAAGTACTAGAGAACCTCAGGCATTAAAAAAAATGTGAAATCTGAAATGCATGGCATAAAGAAGTAAATTATAAGAGATACCTTTTTATTGACTTAAATCAGTACTATGTGAAGCTCTGCTAGATGATATAAATATCCTACAGCTCAAAACCCCAGAAAAAGCCTTGAACATTTTAGAATAGGAATAACACCTATTTCTATATCCTAAATTCTCCTTTTCTATGTGTTACCTGATTTTGTTATCACCTTCTAATTTTGTATGGCAAATTACCGCAATTGAAAAATTGAATGGTGGATCAAGGAACAGACTGAGGAGCAATGTAGCATTATTACTAACTATTATCCATCCAGTTGTTACATCTCAAATGTCACATAAGCAGTAAGGTCAGAATCCGCTTATATTCCTACTTCAAACATAGAAGCAAAAAAAGTAAAATTATCTAATTCCCAGGGGGTTTGGTCTATCAGTTGATGATAAAGCAGTGCATGTAAATGAGCATGTTAATGAAGATGCCTCTTTTGAGTTTGCAATTATAATAAGAGTAAAAATCTGAATTGAGATCCTTTAAGCTGCATTAGAGAAGTTAAATGCTTAGAAATACTAATTGACCTAAAGTTCATGTTCTAGGTAAAGGCTGTATAAACAACAAGCATTCCGAAGTTGATATCATGCTCTGCAATAACATTACTCAGATTCAATGTAGCAAAAGAACCAGATACTAAGAAATTACCAAAAGAAGGTATGAGGGAAAAAACTACAGGTAAATAAATAACAGAATAAGGGAATACCTCACAGTACTTTCCAAGTTAACAGCATCTTGGAGCTAAATCATTAAACTCAGTTTTAACTATACTTTCAGATGACTTTAAAAAATAAGAAACAATGATCATAAATAAATATATCATTTTAAAAATTAATCTTGTATCTCATATTGCCATTCTGGAAAATCTGCAAGTTAGCTACATGCTGTAGACAGCTCAGGAAAATCTGGGAAGCATCTGACTAATGATAATGCAATTATCTTTTTAGAACTACACCCTTCATGCAAAAGAATACAAATGCTGGAATGAAAAATGATTGGCTATTAAGAGGAAATGCAGTGATTCATTTTTCAGCATAAATCGCATATACTTGATATCACCAAACTATTGCTGTCACAGAGTATGAATTGTGAGTGAAAAAGTTAAGATCAGTACTATAAACCAGTTAGATGAGACTTAGCTGAGAAGTAAACTCACTGAACAGATTTAGCTTTGTTCTAACACAAACCAGGACGTAATCATGAAATAATATTTGGAGTCTTTCATTGAAGGAAAGGCTGCTATATGACTTGTCTATGACAAGAAAAAAGTGATTATGGAATTTAAATGCAGGCTGTTTAAATGAAAAAAAAAAACTATTACATTTACTGTTCTTGAACACAAAACCTAGAAAACAACAAAAAATCACCCCAAAAAATCAAACCCAAAGTCAAAAGTAGTAGTACATATTTTGTAATTTAAAACTTCCAACTTCAAAGAGGAGAAACAATTTATGAACCAACCATAGAACTGCTGCTTTGAAAATAAAAGAAATTTTAATTGCAACATTAATGGAGAAAATGATTATTTTTCCCATATATTTTTTTTTTATTTTAGAATTGAGAAAAAGCTAATTGTGTAATGATGCAAACTTGCCCTTCTGAACGTGATGAAGGAGAATATTGGTAAGTGCACCCACTAAACCAGACACTTTTAAGTCATCATGTCTTGGTAAGTTAAATCCATTAGTTTTAAAAACTCACTCTGTGGACTAGTTAATATTCAGTGAGTGTGTTACATATAGTTTATAGAAGTTACAGAAGTATTTAAGCAAATTAGTTATTTATATATGTTTAAAAGAAGTAACCACAGGTGTGTTAATCAATCTCAGACAAAATTAAGCCAATGAAGAGATTCAGATAAAGAATTATATATATTTATACATTTTAGAAAAACATCTTATCTCATTACTTCTTTCATTAAAGGTTGTGCTTGAGTGTCAAAGTTATAAATACTGATATAATTTATTCAGCATTGTCATGGCACACATGAATCATTAAGTCCTGAAATAAGCCTGGGATGTGTTCCTGATCTTCAGTTCTTTAACACTTCTATTAATATTATGGAGGAAAAGTAAAATCCATGCTAATAAAGTTAGCCTATGACATTTGAGGATGTAATGATTGATAATGAAGATAAACTACTGACAAGCAAGGCTCAGGATCACATGTAATGCAGGATGCCAACAAACTACATGTCAGTTTATACGTAACTGAATTTAAGACCAAATTTTTTTATTTTCCCACTTCAGATGCTCTCCTGCTCAACCAAGCTTTTCCTCTCATAAGGAGACAGGAGGAGAAAAGACGCAAGAGGTCAAAACAATCTGTCCATCCAGATAAACTAGAAGGCAATGTGACTAGTAACAACTATGACGGTAACTTGCAATATTTCCTTAACATTCAGACTGCTTGACTGCTTTGAGCCTAAGCCTGCCACTTGTTCACATGGCAAAAATCAAGGTAACTCCCTATCTATCTTCCCAATCAGAGCAGAATACAAAACAGAATTAAATTAACATCACTTTTCTATGCAGTGCTAAGTAACATCACAGTCAAGCATGGACTGCGATCAGACAATTATTTAAATTATCCAGATTACTTTGAATTCAGATTTGTAGGGAAGCAAGCAGACAGTTTCTTTGAATGTCAGCTAGGTGGCAGGAACTAATGATGCTTCAGACTAATACTATCCTTGTGTTTCTCCTGTGTTTCAGTGGCTTTTGCTTAACTTGTTTGATTTCTCATTGGTAGAGGACAGAGAAAGAGAAGCATATTTCCACAACTGCATGCAACAATATTTGTAAGAATTTGTCATGGATCTTACAGCAAATACATAGGTGTCAAAAGATTACCTTGTTCTTTTAATATCATAACAAAATACAAACACACTGTGTAGTATTTTAACTGATACTCTCAGAATATACGTGCTTTGTGATAACTGAACCTAAAAATGAGAAATGTCTACAATATAATACAAATGTGATACAGTCCATTCACTGACATTGTACAGACAAACTAGTTACATGCTGTAGACAGATTGAACATCCCGAATTATTATCCTTAAATTAATTTCAATACTTGATTAAAGGCATTTAAAGTGTATGATAAAAGTAATGAATACGTACATATAGATACAATATGATTATCCTGGGATACTTCATATGCAGTGAAAGTTGAATTCTAAAGTTGACTTCTAATGTAAGCAAAATTACCCACAATGTTTCAGAGCTGTTTAAAATACACTAGCTTTGCGAAAAATACCGTAAATGTGGATGTGTATTCAAAGGTTTCGCCAATAGATGGCAGGAATTCACAATACTTAAACAAATTGCAAACGACTGAAAATTTAAGGTGCCAAGAAAGAATAAAGTTTTATATCTGTAGATATATTATGAAGTTTTGGAGCTCATAATTCCTCTCTCACACTGATATTCCAACAATTTAGTTACTAGGGCATTTCTTTATGTCAGTATAACTAAGGTAATGTTCTCTAAAAGGAATAAAGGGTTCTGCACATTCAGATATAGTTTCAAGCTGAGCTGTTCGCTAGATGTTATTCAAATAAGTCTACACGTTATTGAAATAAATGTTTTTGTGTCACAGATTTTTAATGAAAGCTTCATCTTAAAGAAAAATTGCTGGATGTCCAGGCAGCATCCATACCATCAGCATGGTGCGTTTTCTGCAAAGCCATCATTCCTGACTCACAAAAATAGCTGAATGTCTTCAGACATTCTGCTCGGATCACGAATTAATACTGATACCAGAGGTCTAATCGAAAATATAACCTGGAGGGAATTTGAGTAAAGGCTGGAAAAAACAATCCCTTCTTTCCCACAACAGTGTTATACACCACTGAAAGAAATGTGTTCTCTGCACTGTGCATGTGCCTGTACTTGCACCTCTTCTCTGCCTTCTCTTTCCCACTGTAAATTTTGACTTTTTCTGACAAAACAGCATGGCTCAGCATCAGCCTAGGCTAAATCTCTTGGGTTGAAAGAGACCCTGAAGATCAAGTCCAACCATTAACATAGCACTGCCAAGTCAGTAATAAATCACATCTCTGAGAACCACATCTACATGTCCTGTAAATATATCCATGGATGGATGATGAAAATATCTTCCTGGTTTTATTATATATTAGGAATCGTTTCTATCATTCAGAATTCTGTACAGTAGAATAGATGAAGCATATCATAATGAAAAAGGAACTGACTCATTAATACATATTTTCTATATGTATTTTCTGTGATTCATTTATATGACTTTATCAAATCCAGACATTAGGCTTGATTGTAATAACTATACTTCTGAGGTTGACTATTCTTCATTCAAAAGTCCTTCTAAATGATCACATTTTACATGTTTAGTCTTTCTCTAAAAATGCCATCCTGTACAGGCCATTTATTGAAATACAGCCTGCTCACACCAGTATTTCCATTTTAATAAGCATACAAATACACAATAAAAGTCATTTCAGTTATTTGAACTGTCTTTGCTGTCACAGAAGATAGAATAAAGCTTTTGTGTGTAGTGTATTTCTAAATTATTACTCAAAACTACTGGAAGATAAGATGAGGGGCAATGGTTTCAAATTACAGAAGGGTAGATTTAACTCAGAAGTCAGGAAGAAGTTACTTAGCATGATGGTGGTTGAACACTGGAAGAGATCACACAGGGAGATAGACAGTTGAGGTCCCATCCCTGGAGATATTCAAGGTAAAGCAGGACAAGGTAATCTCGCTGAGGATGTCTCTGTTCACTGCAGAGGTGTTGAACTTAATGACCTTTGTAAGTTCCTTCCAACCTAGGTGAATCTGTGATTCTTTGATTCTACAATACAAGAGCAGACATTTTCTACCTGGATTTCAGCAAAAAGCCTTTGACACTGTTTCCCACAGCATTCTCCATCAGAAACTTGTGGCACAAGGCTTGGACAATAAACACTGCACTGGATAAAAAACATTAAACTTGATTGCTGGGCCCAAAGATTGATGGTGGATGGAGATAAATCTGGCTGGAATAAGTCACTGTTCCTCAGAGCTTAGTATTGGAGCTATTCTCTTTAACAACTTTATAATAGTCTGGATGAGTGAACCCTCAGTAACTTTGCAGATGACACCAAGCTGGGTGGGTGTGTAAATCTGCTGGACAGTAGGGAGGCTCTACAGAGGGATCCAGACAGGCTGAATTGATGGGCCAAGGTGAGTTGTCTGAGGTTCTACAAGGCCAAGTGCTGGGTTCTGCACTTCAACCATAATTATCCCTTGATAGGCTACAGACCTGGGAATGTATGGTTGGAAAGCTGTGCGTCAGTCACCTGAATATGAGCCAGCAGTGTGCACAGGTGGCAAAGAAGGCCAGCGGTAGCCCGTAAATCTGTGATATTAAATTGTTCCACAGCTCTCCAACTTGGCAGACTGCAAGCTACCCACAGGAAAGAAGACCTGAATCTGAAGATTTGCTACAATACTCAGCTTAAGATGACTTTGTGTAAAATAAATGAGATTTACTACAGGATTTATTCTGCTATTACTAATTTTTAGTTTTCATACAAGATCAAATTTTTTAGTCAACGCTCACTTTAGACTATAAAGACAGCAATGAACTGAAATAATTTGGGTGAAATTAAATTAAAACTATCTGTGGAATCTCAAGAGCCAGTAACTCCACCCCTTCTATTGTCATTCTTCCCATCATTCTTCCCTTGTGAAGATTCTCTCCATAGAAGCCATCACTTTATGTGGAAAAACCCTTCACTCTCACTTTCACCATCTTGAACATTTCTATGCAATAAATGTTTATAATTTTATAAATCATATCTTAAATATCTGGATAAGTACCTACACTAATGCTACTTGCAATAGAGCACTGGGAAAATGTCTGGTTGCAGACAGACATGAGAAAACACACTGATATTTGTATCAGTACAGTTTTAAAGTCAGAACATTTTTATACCACCAAAGCAAAACATAGCACTGAATTACATATTCATTAACAGTTATTTCCTTTATTTACTCCTAACATTTCAATGCTACGTACATCATTCCAAATGCCAGCTTCTTCTGCTTATGTGCTTAATTTTCTTACTCTACCCTATGTTAGCAAAATTGATACCCTAGAAATCCCTTGTAAAAGATGTATCAAATCTCAAAACTACGTATTTTGCAGGTTTAAAAAGCTGTTGTGCCTTCAGCTCTATATCAGGCAATGAAAACCCTACCATTCATAGAAAACATTTGATGGAAAAGGGTAATCTGATCTGTCTCACATATTGATTTTTATTTGCACACTGGAGTCAAAGTGAAAAATTAGATTTTAAATTACTTTATGAATACCGATTTAAATTGTACTCATCTTTAGCATTTTGAAATAAAAAGGTATATTTTATGAACAAACTAAACACAGAAAAGTATCAGGGGAAGTGGAAAGTTTCACATCCTAAGAATTTGAACACACAGTTTATTCTTCATTTAGACTTGTTTGGGTATTTTAAACACTATTTTGTTGTGTTCATACTTATTTTGTCTTCAGGTAACTAGATCAGGCAATTTTTGTGAAATCAGGAATTCCACAAGATACATTCTGGTGACTTTCATTATATCTCCTGGATGGATTCCTCGCAGCTCACTGACATGACTCAAGAGTGAAATACAATGTAAAAACCCTGATGCATAGTACATGTCAAACAATTTAGTTATTTAGACTCCTAAATGATATTGAAAGATAAAAAAGCACATAAAAGAATCCTGCTTAATCAGTAACAAATTCTCAAATAATTAAAACAATTGTTTGGATATACTGAATTAAGAGCCTTCTAACTTAGTTGCCTCATTAAAGTCTGCCATCTGACATTTCCACCCAAACACCCGGTGTCAAAACCAGATTTTAGGTGTTCTGAATCACAGCACAAGACTATCACTCTCAATTACAAGAATTATACAAAAGGGAAAGGAAAAGTAAGAATTTAACCTGAAGCTGTAAATAATACAGTCCAAACACCCTCCTTTTACCTTATTTCACACACCTAGTCCTATTATTGTGAGAACACAGGAAAGGGGGTAGCACAAAAAAGAAATCAAGAAAAAGTGACATTGGCATAATTAAAAGAGATGGAAATCCTTTCAAAAGTATAAATACATGTAAGTACAATGCTTACACCTGCCTACTAAATGACATAAATCTTGCATAAACTATGAAGCAGAAACTGATAAATGGGAAAACTCATTATTCCTTCTGGC
The DNA here is from genome assembly GCA_013397515.1 of Upupa epops. Taxonomy (NCBI): domain Eukaryota; kingdom Metazoa; phylum Chordata; class Aves; order Bucerotiformes; family Upupidae; genus Upupa; species Upupa epops. Next base: position 25,802 of record VZRI01007393.1, read on the forward strand.
ACTGTGAGATGGCTGTGTCACTATGAGTGAATAAATTATGTAGTCACTCTTAAAAAGGTTATTAATCTCAAATAATTATCTCTTTGTCTCATTTTCACATTTTGTGGGTTTTCTTTTTTATCATTCAAAATCCATGATCTCGTAGAAAGGCATGGGTTGAAAGAGACATCAGAGATAATCTACTTACAACCCTGCTGCAATTTGTAAGGACAACTCTTACTAGACCAGGTTACCCAGTGCCTCTTGCAACCTGGTCTTGAATACTTCCAGGGAGCAGGCATTGGAAGTCAGGAGGAAGTTTTGCATGATGAGGGTGCTGAGACACTGGAACATGTTGCCCAGGGAGGTTGTGTATGCCCCCTCCCTGGAAGTGTTCAAGGACAGATGGATGGGGCCTTGAGCAACCTGGTCTAGTGGGGGATGTCCCTGCTCCTTGCAGGGGGTTGGAACTAGATGATCTTTAAGGTCCCTTCCAACTTGAACTATTCTATGAATCTATGAATCCACAAGTTCCCCATGAACCTGGTTCACTGCCTATTCCCACCCTAATAGTAAGGAATTTACTTCAAAGATCTAATCTAAATCTACTCTCTTTTAGCTTGAAACCATTCCCTCTTGTACTGCCAATATAGTTCCTTGTAAAACATTGCTCTCTGGCAGGCCCCTTTCAGGTCCTGGAAGGTCGCTATAAGGTACCCCCTGTGCCTTCTCTTCACCAGACTGAACTCTTCAATGTCCTTCTTGACAACTAACTTTTTGCCTAACAATCTTTCCATAAGGATGCAATGCTACTGAGCTTGGAGGAGCTGGTCTTTGAATATTAAGCAGCTTTCTTGGGCACCAGTTCCTCCAGGACTCTATCTCAGTGCACTCTACCAAGCAGCTGCCTAAAGAGGCTGAAATCCATACTCATGAAGTTCAGAATAGCAAATTTGCTGGATACCCTCCCTGCTGCCCTGAAGACCATGAACTCTACAATCATATGATCACTGTAGTCAAGGGTTCCCTCGTGTTTCACATTACCCATTAGCCCCTCCTTGTTGGTGAGGAGGGAATTCATCATCAACACACTCCAAGAATCTCTGGGATTATTTATGCCTCACTGTATTATCTCCCCCAACACATAGTGGGTGGTTGAAGTCCACCATGAGGACTAGGGTTTATGAACATCAAGACACTCCTATCTGTCTATGAAGAGTCTTATCCACTTGGTCTTCCTTGTTGGATGGCCTGTGGCACATCCCTGACACAATGTCTGCTGCATTTCCTTTTACCCTGCCTCATAAGCTCTCAGTTGCTTCCTCATCCAAAATTATACACAAATTTGAGTTGGGCTCCCAATGAAGTGTCTGGGATTCCCATGTGTTCATGAGGTGTGTTGTCCTGATTCTTCTTTTGCCCTGACACTGATGGGACTGAGGAACACACTACTTGCAGTCCTGATTCATGGCAATCCTGTTCGTGACTTGGATCACGAAGCTGTAAATTAAGACAATTGTCAATCTGCAAACATCTCTTAGTTCTCTTCTTTTTTGGATTCTTCCTTGGGTGCTTCAGGAACCAGGATGACTTTCCCAACGTTCAAATTCACCATTTTGTAATAATTGCCTCAAGTTAAGCAGTACTTCTAAGATGGAGTTCACCACCACTCAGAGCAAGAGGTGATATTAATGAATCAACAACAAAATAAACTCAGTGAGTGCATTTTCTGAAAAAACTCACCTGTTTGTTGAAATGGCAAATTCACTGTAAAGAACAAGTTTGATAACATTCTTCTGCTTACTTAATGCCATGAAAAAAATTCTCCATCAACATCTGCAAAGTTGTATATTTGTAATAGCTATAAAAAGGAAAAGCTATTTTACTCACCAAGCCAACTTCTGTTTAAATATACTGACACAAACACTGGAGGGACCGTGAAGAAATCTACTACTGAGTTAACTTCTAGCCAAAACCATAGTTTGTCATTGGCTGCTATGAACTGAAAAAAAAAAGAGGGGGAGGGATGAAAGAATCAGATTATGCTCATGGTGCTTCCAAGTACATGCAGTATTTTCCATTCCAAAATATTAAATTCTGAAGTTAGTGGAGAAGTAACTGATGCTTTAAGTCAGTCCAGACAAAACAACATGACTCACTGGAAAGAAGCCTTTGTTATGCATTGCTTCATAATCACATTGAGATGAAAATGACATGTCTGACCAATAGAATAGATCGTTTATATAATGATTTCTAATATCTGTGCTAAAAATATTTGTTTATAAATTTATAACAATGTCTCAGTAGATATCAGTTAGAAAAATGCAAGTAAGTACAAAATATATCACCTTTGCTCGCTCCTACTTGACCTACAACTGAACACAATATTTCAGGTATGGCCTCACTAGTGCTGAGTACCTCCCTCCTCCTACTGGCCACACTATTTGTAATACAAGCCAGGTTACCACTGGCTTTCTCTGCCACCTGTGCACACTGCTGGCTCATATTCAGGTGACTGTCAAATCAGTGGCCCCTAGTCCTTTTCTAACATACAACTTTCCAATCACACACCTCCAAGTCTATAGCCTATCAAGGGATAGTTATGATTGAAGTGCAGAACCCAGCACTTGGCCTTGAAGAACCTCAAACAACTCACCTTGGCCCATCAATTCAGCCTGTCTAGATCCCTCTGTAGAGCATCCCTACCGTCCAGCAGATTTACACACCACTTAGCTTGGTGTCATCTGCAAACGTACTGAGAGTGCACTCAACCCTCTCATCCAGACCATTAATAAAGTTGTTAAAGCGAATAGCTCCAATACTAAGCTCTGAGGAACAGTGACTGATTCCAGCCAGATTTATCCCTATCTACCATTAATCTTTGGGCCCAGCCATCCAATTTACAATGAGTCCATTATCATCCTTCTCAGAGAAAATCACCAGGATGACTTCTACAAGGTGTAATTCAGGAGTGCAGCAGGACTTCAGTCCTTTAGATTGTGACATAAACAAGGTCATTTTTCCCTCCTGACTACAAAATCAGCTTAGGTAAACTGGCAAACTCAGATGCAAATAACATCATGGTTTGCATTTCTTTCTGTCTATGTGCTTAAATAAGGTCAATCTACTGTTCACATTCAAATAATTAAAACATGTGCTTTATATACAAAAAATTGAATATAAACATAGAAATCAATATAATTATTGTGCATAATGAGGCTATGTAACGTAGTAGTTTTACTTATGAAAGTCTTAAAATATGGACTAAGAAATTTCAAAACAATGCTTTTTGTTTTTCATTAAAGACAACATCCACTGTCTTTCTTCAAAAGCAAATACTGACATTCTCTAACTACTTCATCCCCTACCTTTCCCTACTTTAGAATTACTTTCAAACTTTTAACAGAAAAAGTTAATGGTGCATGCCGACTTTGCTGTAATCTCATATAAAATATTGGAAAGCAAACTCTACTGATGTCAAGAATGTTGCCATCATGCTTCAAAAACGAATTTAATAAATGCCATAATTTCATTAGTCCATAGCACTTAATCTCAATGATCCAGCATGAAACTGAACAAATTACCCAGTTTTCATCAGAAACTTTTTCCCTTTGAAAGTAGTCTTAATATTTCAAATTAAAACCTTTTAAAAATGTCACATAAATGTTTTCATGATCTGCAATACATGTTTTACTATTTTATCCTTCCACAGGGCTCAACCCTTAGGCTTTCAAAAGGTCAAAGTATGTAATTCAGTAATGAAAAATAAGTCTGTTCACTTTAAACTTTTCTATGGAAATATTTTAAAAGTCACTCATTTAGGTAATTAGCAACTAATAATACCCAACTTTATCACAGAAACAATCTGTACATGCTTGAAGAAATAAGTTCTTCTAGAAGGACTAGTGTAATACTGTCACTGTCAAAGGACTGCTACCATAGAGCCTGATTTTGTGCCAACTCAGGTAATTTGGACTTAAGTCTTCACCAGCAGTTTGCAGATTCCATTTCTGAATTCTCACATACTAGCCTTCAAAGATTTTTATGCTGATAAATGCAACTAATGCTGTTTTAATGCAACTAATCCCTAGGATTGAAGACATATAATATTTATATGATTCGGAGTTGCAACATCATATTTGGGGAGAACAGATGAAGAAATATGAAATTTTAAAATATTTCTTGAAAGGTTTGGCCAGTGAGTCCTCGCAGGTTATGTTAATTACAAACCTAACAACTGAAACAGGTGAAGCTATTAGATGTTTATAACATAAATAGCAAATTGATCTAATTCTTGCATCCACCCAGCCATCACCTGTCCTTCAGGAACTCCTGTATAGTTCAGCAGTTCTTCCTGAAGAACTGTAGTTACACCTATATTAGCACTTTAACTTAGATAAGAAGTATTAATCTGAATTGTATCCTTATCAAACCCACTGATCACACTTCAGTTTGTAGCACAAAGCAGTTTTGGATAACACAAATATTTGTTATAACTGAAAAAAATACATTCTAGCAGCATTATCTGACACACCATAGCTGTTAAAGTACATTCAGTTCAAAGGACCGAAACAGACTCTGGAGTACTCTCCCTCAAAGAAAAAAAGAAAAGGTTCATATAAAAGTATTAACTCTGATTATCAGTATATTATTTCTTACTGTGCTCTGCATCTTGATAATGTAGTGTTAAGTTACCACTTGAACGGCCACTGTGTAGTTTTGATGTTCTCAGTAAGCACAGACAACTTTTAACACTAGTTCATAAAGCACTTCTATTGGGTATACTTATTAAAAAAAAATCATTGATGCCATGTATTGAATCAATGTCAGAAAGTTAATCCATATAGGCTATTTACAGGCCTGGTGGGGAACTAGAAAATTCCCCCAGATGCTTAAGAATTAGGAGCTCCTACAGTCTGTGTTTTTAAAACGCATGCTTAGAATACATGCATACTGAAGAAGTGTATCCAGTTAGCTAATGTACAGATCACGTACCTAAATTAGGTAATGAAATAACCTAGATTTGAAAAAAAATAAAATCTTACTGATTCATGAGAAAAAGTTGGTCAAGTTGGTTGAGAAGTGAAATGGGAAGAACTCAACTAACATTGTGAAAGATGAAATGTCATTCAGGAACAAAATGGACAAATGAAGATGAAGAAGCAACACTTATATCATAAAGAGCAGTGTGACTGGCTTTCTGCTCACATATGGTTTTCCTTGTAGTTGTGTTGTGGTTCAGGCTTTTTTCATAGATTTTTCAATTAACTATAAGCAAAGTTAGCTATCAAAGTGTATTTAAAAAAGCCCAAAAGAACAAATGGCCAAGCAAAAAAAACCCAACAGGTTTTGCTGCAAGCATTACTAGCCCAAACTTTTAGAAGTGCCTACCTGTTTCAGATGTCCCAGCTTTTTGACCTTGAAACAGCATTACTGGATTTTCAGAAAGTGTTAAGTACATTTTAAGGCTATGTATTTCAGCATGTTGACTAGTAATTTCAGCTTTTGTGTTCATTAGCAGCCCAGGAAAGTGCACATGCATGAAACTGAACACAGCAGCTCTACCAGTTGTTATCTTAACTTTCAACTGCCAAGGACATACCTACCAGCAGAGGAACAGACCAAGTATTCACTGTTCTTCCTGAGATAGCTATCACTTCATTGAGAACACTGAGGCTATATTTGACACCACTGACCAACTCTAATAGCTTTCACTTTCTGTCACACAAGAACAGCCTCAAACAGATGATTTAGTTCAATTTTCTTTGTGACTTTAGACATTCAGTTTTATTACCTAAATGTTTTCAATCAAATGCTTCTTTTTAGATTTATTTTGCCCATCCAGTGTAAAGACAATCTGGATTTAAATACTCCCCCTATGAAACAACTAGCTTCTCTCTCTTATCTCATGCTATCAAGGTCACACTACTTACACGCAAGCCGAAGTAGAGAAGGAAGAACACATTGAAAGCCATGTCGATCTGTAATGTGAAATCTTTGTAGAAGTTCTGGCAGGATTCTATTGGGCTATTTGAAAGAAAAAGAAATTAGAGGAAATTGTCAGTATATGGATTTTTATCTGGTGAGATTTGTGTGCATTTCATCAAGGACCTTGATTCAGATATCACATTTCTGGTCTCCAGTCCTTTACAAGATACAAGCAAGCATACTGAATTAATTATATAATTCATTCAGTTAGTCATTCATACAGTCTATATTTACCTGTTCAGGTAATCCCTGAGAATTAACATGCAGATTCCTTAAGGAAAGGACAAGCAGGAAAATACCTAAGGATTCCTTAACCCCACATTAACCCTTAAAGAACTGACTTCTTTCTGTAGGAGACATACCTGTGAGACTTTAGGAACACACCTTACAAATACACAGCCACAGGGAAACACTACATGGTTTTAATTCATGTCACAATATAAAACCTTAAAAAAAGTAGTTGCTTAGGAACACATTACCCATGAGCAACCTGAGGTACTTAGTCATATATAATCCCTTGTTTATAAGATGTTTTGGGGGGTTGTTTTCTTTTTCTTTATCTCACTTCTTTTCTCTGTATGGCTATTTAATGTACTTCATATACAGTACTATGAACTGTGTAGAAAAGCAGCGTAGCCCACTGGTAAAATTAAATACTAAAATAAACTGAGGAATTTGAAGCAGTACTCTAAGGGTTAATTTCTGCATGCAGGTTAATTAAAATACCTTTGTGTGTGTCAGGCAGCCATTGCAGATTCTAGCTTATTTTATTATGCTTTATTTAATAGTGGGACAGGTCCAAAGCATACTCTATACAAACTGGTACCTTATAAATACATATCTAACTAAGGAAGTAGGTAACTTCCACAATTATCTCTAGTGATTTATTTGTTTGGTTTCTAAAATAGTTTGGTGAAGCCACAGAACAATGTGGAAGACACAGACCAAAGTGAAAGTCACGTCTCAATATATGCTGATATATATACACTATATATATATAATGTCCCACCATATATACATATATATATACACACATACATATATTGCAAATGATCATGTATTCTTTATAACTGTAATAAAGTGGAAAACTAGAACATAGGTAATTTGATCATTTGGAACCACAGAAGACATTATTTTATGACAGAATAAATTCTTTGGCTTCCCAGGTCAAATAAATCACTGAATACGAACATAATACCAGTTAGTATAGTGGTAGCTTGGCAAATATAATGCTAGATTGCTCAACAAGCAAGATTCTACGCATTATGAATGTCAGTTACCTAATTTAAGGCATAGAGGAAATTACCTGGACTACCAGGTCATTACACATGCAGCCAAATTTTCCATTCCTTGTATACATTACAAGTCAAACAAGTTAAGTACAGCATGCCCTTTCCTTTCTTTAGATGCATGAATGCGTACAGCAAATTTCTCCTTGATGTACAACAGCTTTGTATTTTAAGAAGCTTCAGTGCTATAGGAAATTATATTACAACATTTTCTAAAACGCTACTTGCAAAGTCATTGACATTATGAAACAATGCTGTTACAGTTCAAGTAAAATTGATTTACAGAAGCAAGCAGAAGGGAAGAGGAGCTGAATGTTAACGTACAGGACAGAAGATAGCATTTCACACTTTACAAATACAGTGGGTGTAATCTGAAAACCCAACTGGATCATTTTTCTGTATGGCATTACTGAGAGCAAAGGATCTTGTGAAAATAAGGGAGGCTACACTTTGCATCACTATGTACCATACCAACAGAAATCACAGCAGGTAAATTAGAAGCAGAATGAATACCCCTGCACCAACACAGATGTTTGGAAGCTTAATTCCAGGTTACATTCTTGTAAAAGCTGCAGTAGAACTGCACAGATTTAAAACTATGATTTTTTTAGCTTAATTATCTTCCTTTCCACAGTTAACCTGGTACTTGTCATTGAGTATTAGACAAGGTCTGTTTGACCTTAGTTTGCAGCTAACAGCCCTTATTTTCGACAATTTTTCTTCACAAAAAAAGCTCTGACAAATTAGTTAATGCACAATCTATCTTCATCTTGTTTGTAAAACAGCACTTCATTCAGACTTTTGTATACCTAATATCAGACTGACTAAGACATCATTTCAGATCTCATGACTCTCTTTCAAGTTCTGAGTTACCCGTTTTGAAGACAAACACAACAATCGTTCCTTTTTATTTTGAATTATTATTTCCTCAGAATGGCTTTTTTCCAAATTAAATTTTGGTAACATTGTCCACTTTGGAGTTTTTTTTGTTTTCATCAGTTGCTCATATTTGAGCTGAGAGAAAAACACTGCCACTAGTTTATCATTGCACCATTCCGACTGTCACAGAAGGGAAGATAAGTGAAAATCCTCTTTACATAATTTCCCAGAAACAGAAGTACTACGGTTCTTAGAGTTCTATTCATCGGTGTTCTGGGGTCTCAGGGGGAATAATTTTTTCCCTGCATGAAACTAAAAGAAATTGGCTTGCCCTATGGAATTTTATCCCTTTAGGTCAGCAAATGTTTAGTCTTTGAGGGAGGCAATGGACCATTAGAAATGCATTTATTATTCTTTCATGTAAGTGTGCATTATTGTAAACATTACTTCATGCAACGAAAACCAGGAGAAAATACTTTAAAATCAAGACAATAACATTATACTATCAATTAAATAAAAGATTTAATGCAATTGGATAAAAATTACAGTAATGCTGTAGCTTTAAATGCAATATTGGTGTAGTCTTTGAAGGAACACCGTTCGTTTGCTACACGCAAATTGAAAAAAATCCACTATAGTCACGACAACTGCTTTGAAAAGGAAAATTCATAGCACCGGTATTATTTTACTTAACATAGAGATATCCTGCTGATCATCTACCAAGGACTATAATACCCCTTCGTCCTGACATCTTTTCATGTAATAAGAACTACATTCTAGTAGCAATGGACTAAAAAAGCAAGATTTGAGAGACTGATAGGTTAACATTTATATGAAACAATCATATGCTGCAACTGTGTGCTCTGGGCTATAATTTAATATTAAAGTTGCATCTAGAGAAATAGCAATGGCCTTGGTTTGCTTGATCTACGATAAAAGCAGAATCTTATTTGATTTTCCAGGCACAGACTACACTTCGTTTATATTCTTCCTCTCTCTCTTGCTCTTTCCTTGCCTCAGTCTCACATCTTTACTTGTTCTGTTTGTTGTTATGGAATTTTTATAGCAATGCTATTAGTTACAAAGCCCTGTTATACTGGCGTAGGTATAAACAATTTCAGTGAGCAAGAGCGATTATAATGGAAGTAATAAAATTACTTCAGTTTTAATGGGGCAAAATTTTCACAAGGTATTCCCAGTATCCTTAAATCTTTTTTGCAGTAAACACTGAAGCCAACACTTTGCTATTTACATGCCATTTTTACCATAGCTGAAGAAACTACCAAATCTCTGGTCATTTCAATTCCAAAGAATTTACTATTTAAACAATTCTGTCACAAGTTTATTTAATTTATTTACTGTTGTCACTTATTTCTGCTTCATTTGAAATGTTACCAATCCATCTGAAATGGTACTACTGGGATTACTCTTTAAATAGTTATAAAATGAGTAGGAGGGCGAATAATATTTTCTGAAATTGTTTCTGCAAATATATTAATATAAAACTTCCCACAGAAAATGACTTCACAGAGTATTTCCAGGTTTCTGCAATTGCAAGAGTCGAAAATACCTTCAGTGTTTTCTCCTGTAACACTTCACCTTTTGATAGAAGCTGTAAATCCAATTTGCAACTACAGATCAAAGAGTTGATCAAAGCAATCTATGTCACAGTACAATTACTGTCATTATGACAGTAGTAACAGAAAGTAACTCTACATCATTCATTCAGACTTCAGGCCAGCTTTGCAATCATGGTGACAAGTATGTGGAGGTTTTACATACAGTATTCCCCATAAGAATGGGAAAGACTAAGCACACACAGTTCAGAACTTGAAGTAACTATTGAATATGCAATTTAGAGTTCTCTTTACTTTGTGTGTAAGTAAGTGGACTTGTATTTTTGGCATGTGTCATGGCAATCTGCTCCCATTTTACTGCCTTTTTTTTTTTTTTTTAGTGACTAGATCTACAAAGACTAGGTTGGATGCCAGTTTTTATCCAAATATAATCATAAACCAGAATTCAAAAGGCTAATATTAAGATATATTAATCTAATCACATTCTGCCACTCTTTTTGTCATCAAGAAGTTTTATAAAAAACACTCCTATACCACCACAAAAGAAAATTATTTCTACTGTGAATTCAGGAAAGTACTGATGTTAGTATTGTATAGGAGCAGCTACATCTTCAAAACCTTGTAAAAGATATGGATATTTTTAGAAATTCAGAGAAGCAAAGTTGTCTTATGAATGGTGAAGGAAAAGGTGAATGTATTATTGCAATTAGAAACAGTATTTGAATTCTAATATTAATTAAATACAATGTAAATTGAAACTCTGACCTAAAAATATCTCATTACATACTTGACATGCCTGAGACAGAGGGACTTGATACTATGAAACATTAGGAAGATTTTTATTTCTTTTGCTCATCACATGAAATTGTACATTATATGAAAAAAAAATGTGTAGGTTCTGTCAGAAAGAATGTCTGTTCAAAAGAGTGAATTTTGTAAGTTAATTATAACTTTATGCAGAAATATTGTTAGAGTTTGACAAAAATCAACAAAAATGAGCACACAAACTGCTTAATTTTCAGTAGCTTTTTTTCACCTAATCAATTGAAGGCAATACAGTAACATTTCACTTTCAATTTCTATATGAATGAAATGAATATGCATTAATTTGGGCATATCATTTTTCTTTATTCATAACACTATCTATAGTGGCCTTTTTTTTTTTGTGTACTGGAAGCTTCTCCGTAACACTGAATTCCCTCAAATCTATTTTCAGAACAAATCCCATTTTATAAACCTCCAAATAGAAAATAAGTTTGGCACAAATGTCATGACAATATCTATTTATACTCCTTTAATACATAATTTTAAAAGTACAGCAATCAAAATAAACTAGGAACATTACAGTTTGGGATTTTTTTTATCAGCAATGTAGTACTGAAGTTTTACTAAAGGAAAAGCCAAATGTATCATTTTGTAAAAACAATGTTCATATAATGCAGAACACTTTCTGTTCCTTTCCATCCAGACTGTATGTTGGTTTTCTAGCTCAGACAGGAATTAGAAGGTAAAATTACCTTTACGGAAACAGATAGCAAAACTATAAACATGGATGCCTACTGTGTGTCAATCCAGTGAAACTCATTGCTAAATCAGCAAGACTAAATAAGAATAAAATATGTCAAACATCTTCAAGAGTAACACTCTTTTTCAGTTTCATTACTAAGCAAGTATTCCCCCAGGAAGAAAACAAAACATTTTTTATGTTGCAGTATGTGTACTGGTGTCACAAATGCAATTACTTTAGAATCCCTTGACATGATGTGATTGAACACTGGGGAAGTTTTGCTCCTACTACCTTCAGTCTGCACTGAAGCATATGCAGGAAGAGATAAGTAGGTTTACTTCCCAAAAAGTAATTGTAGCCAGCTGGATCAGAACAATTCTTTAGGGAAGACACGGGGAAGATCCACACTTGCCTATAGTAGAAACGGAGTGTAGCCTGCCTTAAAAGCATTAAGTCTTTGAATTCATAAAAGTCCATGGAAACATTCATCTCTAGTTGTAGATATTTTTATAAAAAGTTCTGTATACACAGTATCACAGTATCACAGCAATGATAAGGTTGGAAAAGACCTTAAAGATCATCCAGTCCAACCTACATCCAAATAAACCAAGCAAACCTAATATCTAGCATCTAGATCATGCCACTCAGAACATAATCCAGATCTTGGTTGAAAACCTCCAGGAATTGTGACTCAACCACCTCCACGGGCAGCCTGTTCCAAAACGAGATCACTCTTTCAGTGAAAAACCTTTTCCTAATGTCAAGTCTAAACCTCTCCCGATGGAGCTTNTGCACAGGCCAGGATGCTGTTAGCCCTCTTGGCCACCTGGGCACATTGCTGACTCATGCTAAGTTTGCTGCCCACTAGTACCCCAAGTCTCATTCCACCTGAGTACTCTCTAAGAACTCCTGGAGCTACTGAGTGAGCCTTTTTCACATTCCTTTTGGAAACACATCCTTAGGCTCAAACACACTGAATTACATCAACAATCAGTATCCCCTTTGTTAAATTCTCAATTAAATAAGCAAAATATAAATCTGATCAAAATAAAAGATGTGAAATGTGAAATCAAGCTATCATCAAAGATTTTTTAGACTAATGCTTAATCTACACCTTAAAAATTGCAAGCACCTCAAGGGAACTGCTTTTCAGAAAAAAAGCAGAAACAATGCCATTCTCCTTTCCTCATTTCTATCACAACACCTTCTGTTATTTTTTAAAGCCTGGCAGATCACAAGCTGACATTATAATATTACCCTTCTATCTGTAACCTAATTAAAAAATGCATCATGACTCATTTGTTCTGCAGATGCTTTCTACAACTAAGTACTTCTGTGCTATCACATTAACCCTCAAAGTTTCAGATTAATTTGGGCTGAAATAAACAGGTGTACTCATTCCCCTTGAAAAAAAATCCAGTCAGAAGAAATAAGCACCAACAAAACCAAATCAGCCAGTAATAAAGTAGTACAGCAGCAGCATCTAGTAAAAAGCATTTTAAGAATCAGAGACAGAAACACTGTTTTTCCTCATGATTCTTTCCCTTTTCTGTATTTTGTGATTAAACATGAGGCATGCAAGCGTTCAGGGTTTTTACTCTGAATGTTATCATGTTTAAAATCTGAAGATATTAAATTGTGCAAAAATAATTCAGCTTAGAAACTGAGATAGAATCAAATAACCATAGAATTGTTTAAGTTAGAAAATACCTTTAAGATCATCCAGTGCAGCTATTAATCTAACCCTACAAAAAATCAGCATTAATCCATGCCCTTAAGCTCCGTATCTTAACACATCCAGGGATGGCAATTCAACCACCTCTCTGAGCAGCCTTGATAAACTTTTAAAATATTTAACAAACCTTTCAATGCAGAAGTTTTCCTAATGTATAACTTAAACTTCCTGTGGCACAACTTGAAGCCATTTCCTCTTGTTCTATTTATTGTTATTTGGGAGAAGAGAACAATACCCACTTCTCTACAACCTCCTTTCAGGTACTTGTAGACAGCAGTAATATCCTCCCTCAGCCTCCTTTTCTTCAGACCAAATAAACACAGCCCATTTAGCCAGTTCTCATAAGGCTTGCTGTCCAGACTCGTCACTATCTTAATGCACCTCAATGTCTCTCCAGGAAAACAAGCTCCACATGTGGGTCATATTGTCATAAGAAGAGATTAAGTTTATCAAGCAGAACCTGCCTTTCATGAACACAAGCTGACTAGGACTGATTACCCAGTTATTCTGTAAGTGGTATATAATGGCACTCAAGATTATCTGCTCCATAACTGTCCCTGGCATCAAGGTCAGACTGACAGGCCTACCATTGCACAGAACCTTCTTCATGCACTTTTGGTAGATGGACATCTTATTTGCTCATGTCCAGTCCACCAAGACCTTCCTGATTTGCCAGGACTGCTGAGAGATGATGGATAATAGTTTACTGAGCATATGTGTCACATTATTTAGCACTCTTGTGTGTTACCCATCTGGCCCCATAGGCTTGTTAGGCCTTGTCCAAGTTGTGTGGTAGGTCATATCCCCCTGGATTATGGAGCTCTTAGTCTGCTCTCCATCCCTGTCTACCATTTCAAGAGTCCAAGTACCCAGGAACAACTAGTTAATGTTAATGTAAATGACAGAGGCAAAGAAGATATTCAGCGCCTTAGCCTTTCCTCATTCATGGTCACTGTGTTTCCCCTTGCATCCAATAAAGGATGATGACTCTCTCTAGTCCTCTTTTTGTTGTTAATATATTTGTGGAAACACTTTTTATTGTCTTTCACATAAGTAGTCAGGTTGATTTCTAGGCAGGCTTTGGCCCTTGTAATTTTCTCCCTGCATAGCTTAACTACATCTTTGTAGTCCTCATGAGTTGTCTGTACTTTCTTCCAAAGGCCATAAACTCATTTTGTTCTGAGTCTCAGACAAAGTTCTCTGTTCAGCCAGGCCAGTCTTCTTCACTGCTAGCTACTCTTTCCAGACACAGGGGCCGTCTGCTCCTGCATCTTTAATACTTCCTTCTTGAGGTATGTCCGGTCTTCCTGGGCATCCTTGCTCTTCAGAACTGCCTCCAAAAGAACTCTTCCAATCAGTCTTCTGAGCTGGCCAAAATCTGCCCTCTAGAAGTCCATTGTGGCAGTCCTGCTGAGCACTCCTTACGTCTTCAAGAATCAAAACTCTATCACTTTGTGATCATGATGTCGAAGATCATCTCCAACCTTTACAACCCCCACAAGTCCTTCTCTGTTCACAAGCAGCAGATCCAAGAGGGAGCCTTCCCTAGTTGATTTGTTTACCAGCTGTGTCAGGAATTTACCTTCCACACACTACAGGCATCTCTGGAACTGGTGCTTCTCTGCTGTATTGTATTTCTGACAGACATCTGGGAAGTCCCCCACAAGAATAAAGGGTAGTAAAATCTCTCCATACTGCTTACAGTGTTTCATTTGCCTCTTCTTAGTAGGGTGGTCTATAACAAACTCCCATCATAGTATTTGCCTTGTTGACCTTCCCCTTGATCCCTACCCATAAGCATTCAACTTTATCATCACCGTCATTAAGTTGCTGACATCCATAGAGAAGGATTTTCAGTGGGTAGGAATGACAGACTATTAATATTTCTGTCACAAAGACGTATGAAATTAAGAGCTAAATTAAGGCTGTACAACTGCAGAGCAAAGATATACTTTCTTGATGCCCATCTCAGATGCACAAGCTTTTCTCCAGCAAAACTCAAATGACTTTTACAGACCTGTCTGTAACTGACAACATATGAAGTATCAGTTAAGTACCATTGCTAGTACTTTACCTAAATTAACTAATACAACTTCATGAAAACCAGCATAATGTTGTAAGTTTAAACCTTTTTCATTTTTTCCATTAATTTCAAGTACATCAAGCTTTTACATAGACTGCCCTATCAAAACATAAGAAGACCTACCACAGAACACAAGCAAAATCATATTTTTATCTTTCTCAGCCCAAACATCAAATTGTACACTGGTGTAATAACAAGAAACTGTAACTCACACTATTACCTTGAACTGCTGGGATACACAGAGAATACACAAATTAAAATTGCTCAGTCTAAAAATAGATTATTTCTTAATTTCACCAGACAGGGAACAGTATGCCTGCAACATAACTGCATTTGAAAAGTTTTCCTAAGAACCGCATATGTAGGTAGGGAGAGTATATTATTTTATTTTGCATTGTTTGCATTTAGTTTTTGACTGCTTATCATAAGCTAAGAACACTAGCAACTGCAAACAAGGTACTATATTACCTTGAGTAAACAATCTCTCTGATGACAGGGCTTTTTCATGCCACATTTTCTATTGAAGGTTTGCACGAGTGACCACCAACACTAAAACGTCAGTATAATGTTTCAACTAACATATTTTTCACATCATTTAACAACACCACTTCATTTGTATCTAGTATGCTGCTCGAACTACAGAAAGACTGTTAAACAGCACACCATGCTTATTAAGTCAAGCTGCATGTTTCTATGTAGTAAGAACCCTTTCAGTTACTCCTCATCTGTTATTTCTAAGTGTTCTTTAGTATTGTTCCCCAAAATGAGTTAAGGAGTATAAGTTACAGTTGCTTACTCCAGAGAACAGAAAATCATAGGTGACTTGAAATTGAAAACACATAATATAATGCAACAAAACAAATACTAATCCGCTTTCAATGTTGACATTGAGCAACTAAAATTGGAACAAGTCAGTGATTACATGAGAAGGAAAAACTTCTTAAATTAAAATGTATAGTTAAACACTGGAATGGGGTTTTTTTGGGAGAATAATGTATCTCAGATTATGAAAACAGTAGTAAATACTAATCAGCCTTGGATATATGGATCACTTACTGTCCGTGCATTTGTCAACAGAATAATCTACAGGTGATATTTCTAAAATTTTCTCCTTCTGTAGGAGAGTACCTACAAACTGCTAATCTTTAGGCAAGTATCTGAATAGACTTTATAGCCATGTAAACCAATAATCCTACATTTAATCTCAATGAAGAGTGACTTCCTGTGATACTTTCTTTCCCTGTTTTATGTAATTCTGTTTTGTGTCTATAAAGCGAACATGATTTACACATTTGCTATCCATTTTCCTCCAAGTTTTCAACAGCCCACCAACATCATAATTTTCCAATTCGACCACCTCCTCTATCTCGCTGACTTTAACCACCCTTCTATTCTGTTGGCACTGTTCTCCAACTTTTATAACTCTCCCTATTCCAACTGCACTCTCTGAAAAAACCTTTACAATCTTCAAAGTCAAAAGTATCCTCTAGCCATTCTAATTGATTCTGATTTAGAAATGTAGTCTAAATTCACCTATCCTAACTGAAAATATGACAAGAGTGCCAAATAAACCAGAGTGTTAAAACAAGTCCATTTCATTAATCCAACTGTGTTTTCTGGAATTCTTTCCTGCAATACTTTAATGAAAATATCTGGCTACTTCTCGCATTCACTAGGTAATAATGAATTTGAACCCAAGGTAGATTATTTTACTTTAATGTCTATGAATAACGTCACTGAGTAATGAAAGTGAGCAGTACTGCAAAGTGACAGAAACTTGATACTGAATTACTGGATCAGCTTTTCTGGGCAGGCTTTTTAGTGCATGCAACCAACTCTGTTATTAATGAAAAAAAGTTATCCATATTGTATTAATGGTAATCCTAATATACAGTTATATCAGTCAGGAAAGTACTGTTAAATATTTCAAAGGCAAAAACTCTAAACATGAACTGTGTTCTTTCCTTTAAAAAATCTACATAAAAGTAGAAAATACATTAGCCCAAATAAATTTTCATAATTTCACCTTATTTCAGTCATTCCTTATGAGGACTATTAGCATAAGGGTCATTTTAAGTACTTACTCATTTAATACCTAAGATACGTTTAGAGTGCCACAGGTCATGCAACTCAAATAGTTGAGTCCAAACTATTACATTATCTAGTATCCTTGTAAATTATCACTAAGAAGTCTGTATTTGCAAACTTGTTCCACATTACTATGAGTAATGCATAGATGAGTTGAAATAAAAAAAAACCCATTAAGTTACCAAGAACAATCATCTGAGATCTTTGTAAAGATCTTTTTAAATTAAACCAACTGCAGGCATAATCCAACCAAAATTCACTCACATCTTATATACTCATGACAGTCCTTTCTACTGATTTTAGCTTTTCTTATGTCTGGACTCTTGAAGAATCTTTATTGCACATACACTTTTAAAGTAAAGCCTTTGTATGGTTTCTCTACCAACACACTACTATACCGTGGCTTACTTTCCACATGTATATAACATCAGTCTAGCAGATCTTCCTGCTCAGAAATTTTCGTATCATAAGTGTTCCAGCTCTGAAACCTGATAATATACCAGAACTGTCTTAAAACCAAATTACAATATACTTAAGGCAAAATGTTGATTCTGTAGACGCACTGAGTAGCCATGTCTATATGCAAACAAATAGTTTAAACACTGGAAGAAACTAAAAAACTACTTCAACTCTTGACTAGTTTAGCTTTTCAGACAAGAAAACTAGCCTGAGGACTGTGTGACAGTTGCAATCGCAAGGACTTTTTAAATCAGAATGGCAACATCTTTTTTAGGCAGGTCAATGACTATTTCTTTTTTAGCAGTCACTTTATCCCCATTAAGAAATGGAGTAAGGTATGGCAGCCACCCCAGCAGTTGCTCAGATCAATGATAACAAGCCTGCTATAAAACTAGTTTACAGTGATATAAGCAGAGGATTATAATGATGTGAAAAGTTAATATACAGTATCCACTTTTATCTAACACCATTTCAAAACAGCTTGCACTCTATTATCCATTTTTAACCTGGCTCCTGCGTATGGGATGTGTAGTTAGGATTACACACTGAGCTACTAGGAAGTCAGAAGGAACAGTGCAATAATCAATTTTCCATTAACTTTATGAGGAAGTTTCAGATGTTCAGTTTCAGAGCCCTAAAAGAATTCTCCTTCATTATTAAAAAACAACCCAATGAATTGTTAATGAACATATAAATAATATTAAAACTTTCTCAGGGCAGCACAGTATCAGTGTGTGGATGGCATGACAACAGTTGTAGGAATTACTTCCCTTTTTGACTCCTTGAAATATATTTAATGTTTTCAGTTATCTGCTTAAAAGAACATATTAAATGCACATTTTGTCTTTATATATCTATTCACAATTACCATATACTCAAATATTTTATATTACAGGCCCTCAAAGTTACATGTATGGATAAAGAGTGTTGATTCACCAGGTTGAATATGAATTTGAAATCTGTAAATTAATTTTGATACCCTCAAAAAAAGAAAGTATACTGTCTGAACACATACAGTCAACATTTTCACTGATAAAATTGTGTATGTTTCGAGTCACTTTCCAAAGTACTATTTTATCACATTATTAGGAAACCATAGCATTAGCATTAAATCAAACCTTCTAATGTGCTGAAAAACAGGTTGCTTAGGAGAGTCACATTATATTTGTAAAAGAAACAGAGCAAAGTTACCATTCTTCATATGAAATTTCATCGTAGTGGTGTTTTCTAAATCCATATGTTTTATTTTGCAGACTACTTAATATAAAAATAACCAACGTGTCACACTCAAAATTCTTCACAAATTCTGTTTTTAAACAATAATTACATATAATCTTACCTCTTTTTACTGACACCTGCTGCTAACAGTTAGCAGACTTTTTCCCATGTGTTGACCACACTGCAGTTGTCTATGTAGTTAATTACTACTGTAATATGTTGGAATTTTTAAATCTATAGACCTGATACATGTTATGTCCTATTCATACTATAAAAGCTTAACTAAATATATTGATAAACATAACTTACATTTGCTTCGACTTTTGGATTTTATGGGGTTTTAAAAATTTCAGTTCATGCACTTAATGCTCTAGACTGCATTCAACATATACATCATTATGGTAAGCTCATTGGCATGCACAGGCAATAAAAGAATATAATTAATCCCACAGACAACCAAAAAAAGGTGAAGTTGCATCATGCAATGAAAGCACAGCTTGGCCTGGGCTGCCATGCAGAAAAAAACCTACATCAATGAGTCTGCTGTACGGCTCCTAGGCAAGAGTTGATATGAAAGAGGTGAGTTACTTCAGCAATGAAGTCACAGGCTGAAAATGTCTATACTATTGTAAACAAAATACTGTACATAGCACCAGCATTACTCTGAAGGGGAAAAGATGCTTGCAGAGGAGGACAAAAAAGATGAGAAAACAAGAAGGTGGGGGAAGAAGGAATTATAAATTGTAGTTACAAGTTTGAAATCCAATTGGTCCTTTTTAACAAGCACTTTGTAATTTCATTCAAAATACTATCATTTGAGCTTTCAAAGTAAACCTGGATTTTCAACGTAGCTTGCAAAAAAGACAATGAATTAAATAATGACATACAAGGTAATCTGCAAAATGTCCATAATGTTCAGTAACTGATTAATAACTGAAGATAATACACACACAGATATGTAGAAGTGACGTTTTCAATGCATTGCACAGGTTCTAAACCACACAACTTACATTGATTTGAATGAATAATGTGTTGACTGAATGAATATGGGCAATATCAAGGATGCATTGATGTGAGTGATTTATTCAGCCATCTTCTGCTGCTTTTCTAGAAAAAGACATTTTTTCTGCCAAATAAAGCAGAGTTTTTTTGAAAAACTGCAGTAATTCTGAATTGTCTTCACCTTACTCACCTTCATAGTTGTTCCAAATGTAAAAATGCAACCTGAGTAACAGGGTAACCATCTAGCCTGTTTATGGCAAGTACATTAGACCCAGTACTTCACAGCCTGATTCCAGTGAGCTCAGAAAGAAATAGTTGACGAGGTAATTTATTGTAATGCAACATTCATATAAGAGATCCTATCATGTGATGAAAAAAGTAAGATTCTGTAACAGAATAACATATTATCTGTGTCCTTTCACTTGACAAATAACAATAGAAAAGTCTTCATGATGCTGACAGAAGCTACATTGTACAGTCTCATCACCCTGAATATATTTTAAAAAAAGAGAAAAATCATATGCTTGGCATTTGCTATTAATGCAGTAGAGAATGATAAGAACTACAAGGATCTCTGAAGATCAGATTATGTTACAGCTTACCATACACATCCTCAGAACAGTCTCTTGTTCTGTGAAGTGATTGTTGCCATACAACCAGCTAGCCTTGGCACATCAAGTCATTAGGTTCAAGAGAAGAATCAGTCTTCAGTTTCTATACTGTTGCTATAAGCCAACCTCACATTAAAGAAGATTTTCTGCTTCAGCTGGATAGTAGCTATCAAACTAATTGACTAAAATGGCAGAATTTTCTCCCTTTTGGTGTAGTGAAAATAATACATAATAACTTCATGTAATTATACCAGTCTATTGCAAATTATAAATTCTAACAGCTACAAAACATACTGTATTGCTACCAAATTTAACAAAATTGCTGGGATATTTTGCTTGGAGTTCAAGTCCTTCCAATCCCTTAATGTGAAATTTATTTTCATAAATAAACTATTGACAAAGTTTAGTCTAGGGAAACAGGGCATCTGATTCTGCCTTTCTGCTTTCTCCTAGGCATATTACAATGCACAGCAAAGAAATCATATGGGTTGAATGACAGTATCAATGCTGTAAACACTTCTGATTATATATTCCATGTATTTCACCCAGAGTATTCATATAAGAAGTAAAGCACACTGGATGGAGGCTTGCACAGTGACCAAAAAATCCTCAACCGGTACAAATATAATAAAATTCATTGATTCAACCCACTCACTAAGGAAAGCTCAGCTGTATTTTAGTCTAAGCTCAATACTGTTCTAAATACTTGCATGAACAAACATTTCAAGTAGATTACCTGTTTCAATGATTCAGAACTGAAAACTAGCTTACTTATAAAATGATGTTAGAAAAATTAGCAGAGTATAGACAAGCTATTTTCTTTATGGTGAAAGTCCTTAAGCCTGACAATTAACATTTGCGATAAGAAACCTTTATTTTTAACATAAAAAAATCCATCATCCACTGGTACTGCATTTTTATCACATAGTGTGATAGAAGTAAAACTAATGTAAAATATCATTATCACTGGAGTTTTTTCCTTGGATTCTATCTGTTATGTCTATATTTCAAAACACAGAATAGAAGCTTACTCTCCTGATAGAATCTATCAAACTATTTTAACTATTTAATGGAAAGCCATAATTACTAAAATGTATTACCATAGTTTAAAATAACAAATATTCAGTCCACAGGTGCTTTTCCAAAATGCAAAGACATATATTTTATTTTGATATTCTACTCTGTAATAATAAATTAGATATCTATATTTGTTATATAACACATAGCTATATATGTATATAGTGATTTGAGAAATATTCTGCAAAGCTGTATGCCAACATAACTGTTACTGTCTGACTCATTTAAGATTTAGTTTCATTTAACCAACTGGCTGGTTAATAATTTTGAGTAAGATTTCTGAGTAACTTGACTGAAGATGACCATAAGCAAATCACTGGACCTACAGAGTGACTGGATTTATATCCATTAAACCATGATGATTTGAACAATTGCACTGCTACTGCATTTTAGCTACAAAATGAAATGCAGAGGAGTTTTGCATTTCCCCCAGGCAGAAAAGCTTATTTAATTCATGTCAGACATGTTTATGAAAGACAGCTGGTCTAGATAAAAAGCTTGTTTTCCCATGAATTAACAGTGCCTTGAGACAAGCTTGAGATACTGTGCTAAAATAGTTCTGAATGTACATAGGAGTTGTTCTTTCATATAACAAGGACAGAATAGCACCAGCCTGTCTTAATGCCATCGTTGCCTAACTCACATCTCCTTCCAGCAACTCCTAGTCAATCTCACACACAAAAGAATAATTAAAAAATCTTTTCTTCCTAAAATCACCATTTATGGTACATACCACAGTTCATTCCCCTTCGCGGAGGATTTTGTCTGTAATGTGCTCTATACCCTTCTGTAATTTTTTATGACAGGACTTGCTTTTCCTCACATCTGCAGAAGGTGAAAAGACTGACATGCAAGTTAATTAAAGACATTAAGAGGAGGTAATACCTAGCTGTCTTCTTCCCATAAAACCAGTTACCTCAGATTTACTGAAATGAGTCATACCTGGTCATTTTTGCTTTCTGTAGGACAACCCCATTACTCTTCCCTGCATTCATTTCTTTGTCTCACTCCTACTCCCATTGCCAGGTCAAATGGGAGGGAAATGTTTTGTCTTCTACTAAAACCTGAAAAAAAACCCACTAACTTCCAATGTGTAATGCTTGCATCAATTCCCATTTAAGTAAACAGCACAAAAAAAAAATTTGTTAAAAGAAAGTTAAAAGAAGGGCACAAGCCTTTGCCTCAGCAAAATGTGTGTTTGAGATAAGATGTAGAACCACTGCACAGGTTTTGAATTTTTAATTTATGAAATGGAACAGAAAAAATATTAATATGAATCACATTCTCTAAATCAACATTGCAAAAGTTGCATATCTGCATAAACATACTTGGCAAAGTATAAAGTGCTGATAGAATCTGGAAGCTTAGAGACAAAAATGGAAAAAGAAGTACATAACAAGTGGCATCAGAACCCAACAGCTAAGCTTACCAGTTCCTGTCTAGTCAAGAGCTTAGGGAAGCTCAGGAAAAAGAACAGATGAGATTAGTAAGATACAACTTCTTCATGGCAAAAACATGAGTTTCTCTTAGTAGGGTTCTATGTTGCTGACTTTAAATTCCATCAAGAATACTTCAAATACAGAATACTCAAAACACCTTTAATCCCAAAGGAAGAGCAATATCCCAGAACATCTGAGAAACATAAGCATACAGTAACACTAGATACAGTAAGGACCAAAATACACATGCTACTAATCTATCTCCAATGTGCTTGCAAAGAACTCTTTATCATCTCTTTGTCATATCCCACAAAAGACCCTCTGGAAAGCTGGAAGAATTAGCATTTTAAATACTCGGGAAAATCATCTCCAAACTTCATTACCATAGAATCATCACTACTGTACATGTTTGTTTAGGTGAAATATAAACTATCAGAATCAATATTCTGTAATTCATTTGATCTCTTTCCGCAGCTCATATGCATCCCTGAGGCCTTAAGATGGATTATGTTTATTATACACAATGGCAGGAACATATTGAAGGTTATAAATCAGTGCAAATTCAGAGACAGAGACAGAGTGCTTTTAGCGTCACACTAAGTATGATGCTGAGCTTTAGGAAAATCAAGGAGCTGAACAACATTTTCCTGACTGACTGTGACACAGTTTCAGTTCCTACCATTAAAACAGTTACATACAGAATAAGATCTGTGCTTCCACAAGTATCAATATTTGCAGCTTTATGTACATATAAAAACTATACTAGGCCCTAGGCAAACAATATTTTTGGTTTATACATGTTTCTTCCCTTTCCCAAAATGTATTAGTATTACTCCTGGACCCAAAAAAAAAAAGATAAAGTATTTTAAACCCTCATCTCTGATCCGTTTTTGAGAAAAACTACAAAAGCATTCATGACAGCATTACTATTCTGCCACGTATATCAAGGAACACTGCCTATAAAATACACTATAGAAATATACATCATCATCATGCTCTAAATCTGGTGTATTGTAAAGCCTACTGTATCACATACTAATAGACTAGCTGTTTTGATATTATGTTAATATAACTTTATAAGATTATTAATCGTGATACTGACAAATTTCAGTGTCTTTTCTATGATTTCTCTCATTAATTTCTTCAATTAACTAGACAAACTTTCAATCTGTTGAGCTGAAATTGCAATTCCTTTTCCTAATGTCTATTTTTTTTAACTGAAATTGTATAAAAGGAAGCATGGTAGTCTGTTCAGTTTTTATTGATGAGTATACCTCATATAGACTGACTTGCATGGAAATCTCACACATGTTACTAGGATCATAAATATGGATATTAGTATCATCATTTGATCTGGGAAAAAAAACTTGTGTCACCTAGAGTTTCAGATCAAGTATTCTTTCCTCTATTGAAGTACAGGTGAAAATCTGGATGCACTAATACTTTATTCTGTGTAGGTGACACTTTCTCTTCACTTTTATAAAAGTTCTCTGTGAGAGTATGACTAGCATTGCAATGGGAGGACAGAGCTCATTTGGTTTTACTCCATGATTCCAGAAGCCTGACTGTAGCATTTCCATTTAGAATTATATCTAAATTTACAGGCAAACACTACCTACATAGTATCAAGTCTTAAAAAAACAGGAAGGCACCTAATCACTTGTCTTGCAACAAGAAATTTATGCCTTATGCTGTACTTTTTTGAACTAAAGGTTTTCTTCCATCAGTAGATCTAAAGACTTTATTGTTGCAATTAGTTATTTTTGAACAAAGAAAGACTGACTGGGATTTATTTGGCAACTGATTTGACAATAGTGATCCCTACAAATTGTAGTCAATACACCTTCAGAAAGGAAAACAAAGTCAAGAGTCAGTTTGTTGCCATCATCATTATGTCTTAACCTAGAATTTATTATGCAATGGCTGATCCATAGTATGAACCAGCCACCTAAATGTTGGCTCTAACTTTTACCTGCTTTTTCTCAGAAACCTAATATCCACAAGAAAATCTGGTAACCATTTTATGTATCTTATTTGTGAACAAAACACTGGTATAGAAACTAATATGCAAACTCCCATTACTTACATTTTCATTTCTTCTTTATCTGAGACATCTAAACTATGAAAAGAAATAGACAACGTTCATCAAGAAGTAGCGACTTCTGTATCTGGCAGAAGTTTCAGTCTCTAGACCTTGTTCTGCTGAGGAAACTTAACTTACTTGGCATCTTAATTTACCTGGAAATATAACACAGCAGAGAGAAAACAGTCTAGAAGGTTCATGTAAGTGTGTCTAAAATAACTTCCTGCCACAGCTGATAATTTAGAACCTAGCACGGGAGGTGCCTCACTAGCCCCACTATTTATAAAGAAGGTCTGGTGGAAGATGTGGTGGTTGGAGGCTGTCTTCAGCTTGGAGATCAAAAAGTGATTGAGTTCTTGATCCTTGGTGAAGTAAGGGGCAGAGGGTCAACAAAACCAACAGCACAATGGATTTTCTGAGTGCAGACTTCAGCCTGTTCAGGACTTTGTTTGATGGAGCCCTTTGGGAAATAAAGGACAAAGGGGTCCAGGGAGGCTGGGCATTCTTAAAGAAAGTACTCTTAAAGAAGCAAGAACATGCGGATCCCATGCTGAGAGATTAGCTGATGAGAAAGAAAAACAATCTGGCTGAACAGGAAGCTTCTGCTTGGCCCCCGGAAAAAAAAAATAAGTTTATTATCTTTGGAAGGGTAGGCGAGAAGAATAGGAATCTAGTCGGAGCCTGGAGAGAATAAATCAGAAGGACAAATGTCCAGTTAGAACTCAGTCTGGCAACCTGTAGTGAAGGACAAGGAATGTTTCTACAAATACATGAAAAGCAAAAAGAGAGTCAGGGAGAATCTCCATTCCTTACTGGATATGGAAGAGAACATTATCATCAAGGAGGAAGGCAAGGTTGAGGTCCTTAATGCCTTAATGCTTTCTTTGCTTTGGTCTTTTGTGACCAGTACGGTTATTTTCAGGGTATTCAGCCCCCTGTGGCTTGGAAATGTCACACCCATCCATAAGACAAGGAGGAAGGATGATCCAGGCAAGTACAGGTCTGTCAATCAGTACCATGGAAGATTACAGAATGGTCAGTCCTGAACATGATCAAACAGCAAGTGCAGGACAGACAGAGGATTAGGGCCAGTCAGCATAGGTTTATAAAAGGGAGGTCTTGCTTGACCAATGTGATCTTCTATGAACAGATGACCCTCCTAGTATATGAGGAAAAGGCTGAGGGTCTTGTTTACCTGGACTTTAGTACAGAAAGTTTACAAATACTTACGGGAAAGGTATTAAGGACTCCCCTAAATTCTGAACACATTCATTGCCATAATCCACAAAGCTTTTGCTCTATTCTCTTCACAGCCACCAGTTTGACACATTCCCAGAGCACTAGCTTCCGTGTATCTGTTGTGAAATAAGACCTACCTGCAAATAAACTTCATGTAACTACTAATTGTATTCAGATGACAGTGCACAGTAAGAAAAATTCAAGTGAGTTCCATATTCTCTTCAGCAGACAGAATCATCCCTATCCCTTAATTTGCTGTGGAGTGCATAAGCTATCTAGAGTCAGAAGAAATAAGAGATGTACTCAAGTATGACAGATCCTTTCTTAGACCAAACAGCTTTTCAAGGAATGATGAGAGTTGAGAGTAGACTGCCTGCAAGAGAACTCAATTACTTTCCCCATTTTGTCAGACAAGATCCAAATCAGACAATCTGATGCTCTCCAAAGTGACAGAATGCTACTGCAAGGGCAATATTTCCCTTGTTCCACTCAGCAGAACGATGATCCTTCAGAAAGTGGGGAGGTGGATAGAAGGGACTTCAGTCAGTTAATAGTTCTGTGGGACCTGGGATGACAGGTCTCCTCTCATTTTTCTCTCCTCAAGGCTAAACAGTCCCAACTCTCTCAATCTTTCCTCATAAGAAAGATGCTCCAGGCCCTCAATCATCTTCCTTTCTCTTCACTTTACTCTCTCCAGTAGTTCTTTGTCTCCCTTGACCTGGAGAACCCAGAACTGCACACAGTACTTGGCATCACCAAGGCAGAGTCGAGGGGAGGATGACCTCCTAGACATAGTGGGCACTCCAGAATACCACTGGCTATGGCAACAAGGGCACACTGTTGGCTCACAGTCAGCTGACTCTCCACCAGGACTCCAAGACCTTCAAGGCTACTCTTCAACAGGTCTAGCTCTAAGCAATTGATTCATGGGGTTGTACCTCCCCAGGACCCCACACCTGCTCCTGTTGAATCTCATCAGGCACCTCTCTGCCCAACTCTCCAGCCTGTCCAAGTTCGCACTGTACATGCATTTGTATGTACTTCACAGTCTCCTTTAAGTGAGTATTGCTTACTTGCTAACCCTGTGAACCCCAAAACCATTAGAACTATACAAACTTCCTTTCAAAATATGGAGAAAAAGCAACCTTAAATGCAATATCTACCAATTTTAAGATACAAAATTCAGAGAATGAAATATCTGTCTTTAAATAAAAGTTGTCAATCTACCAAATATCATTCTTTCTATGGTATTTCTTTGCCAATAACCAGTGCCTGTCTCTTTATTTACTAAATTTCATTTCCTCTCCCCTTCTTCCTCTCTCCATTAGCCTTGAGGGTTTTTATGTGTTGACACACACAAAAAGGTGGAAAGCTCCAGATGTTCACCATGTAGTGGCCTCAGAGTAAGACATGGTATTAGACCAGTCCCAACAAACTGTTCTTATGCAGGCAATTATTTTCATTTATTTCATGCTTGAGAGGTTATTCCACTGATTAATCTACACAGAGAGGTTCATTCCTACCTCTCCAAACCTCATAAAACTGTTAGTGACATTCCCAATCAATACAGATGAATTCTGATTTGCTTTTAACAGTTACTAACTTGCACACAAAACCTCTTTTTTTCTCCATAAACCCAAGTTTTATCTATGCAGCAACCAAAGTCAGAAAACTACTTTCTTGAATATAAATCAAACTTACTCATATAACAACTGTTATCAGGTGCAAAATTTCCAGAGCTGTCAGTATCCTGTTCACTTTGGTACCACTGGGTGGCATAATTCCACCCAAACACCTTGTTTTCCACTTACTGATAGATTGTGTGGATAACAAGCACAGATTTGTCTACAACGCAAAAATATTTTGTGCTTGATGTCTTCATTAGTTACGAACTAGGGACATCAGTGATGACAAGGGACAAATAATAAGAACAAGTACCTTAATAAGTATCTTAATACAGCTTGTTTCTGTCAGTAACAACATTAAAGACACAAATGAAGTCCTAGCAACTGGTACAGACTTTGTTTTGTGTGTTTTCCTAATCATTTTTCAACAAATATTTGAGGAACAAAATATTTAGAAGGGTGGACAGTACTGGTTTTCAAGCAACTTTATAAACAATGAATACTTACATGGACATTTTGCCTGACTTCCATGATGACGGCAGGAATTTACCCCAACTGCTTAATCTCACCAACATTAATACAATTTGCAAAACTGCACAGATAAGCTTTGGACGTGGGAGGATGGGCATCTTCTAAACAAGACAGATATATGTGACTGTAAGTAAAAAAACCTAAACCTACACTATTCCTTGTGTAGGAAACTGGTCTATTAAATATATAAAGTCACAAAGGAGAAACATAATGGTTTTAAGAATTTGTCAGCCTTCCTCATAATTTCTAAGATTTTTTTTCAAGACTAGGTAGAATAAAGGAAGGCACACTGAACACACCCTTGTAATATGTAACGTTCAGCTGCCACACTCTAAACTTTATAAAATTGTAGATTTACTGATTCTTATACAGACTTTTTTTTGAAACTCTGCTTCATACTGGGAGGACTAAGTATTTTCAATGCTCTGTGCAACCAGAATACCTTAAGATTCAATTTAAGCACCACAAATAATATTATTATAGTCCAAGTAATCCTCTTTCACATCTCACATATGTCAGATGTTTAGGTTTACTTGGTTGGTTTTAGGTTGGACTGGATGACCTTTAAAGTCTTTTCCAGCCTCATCATCATTACTGCAAGACATTATTGTGAGACATACATAATAGTTATAGGGTAGGTTCAACATTTTTAAGTTAGAAGGGGGTCAGCCAAATTAAACATCATCATTTTCTTTAAATAAATGTTTACATGCCGTTTATGGTGGCAATTACAAATTTTGTGAGGGAACACGTCTATACGGTGAAAGAATCTGTTGACCAGTGTGCTGCTATATTTGTATATATTTCTATCCCACAACATGATTCCTCCCTCTCCCAAAATATTGGAAGATTATTGTTTTAACTGGGTACTAAGCAGCCATGACACTGCTCCGTTGGCAGAGAAAAGCATGATTCTTGTGCCAGCTCCTGTAACAGCATGGTTATTAGTCGGGGATTGTAAATTCTCTCACATATGGTATCTGAACAACTTGAGAAGAAATCCCCACATTTCTCACAGCGTGTACTACTACCAGCTGAACCTTAAAGCATTAATGTTTAATATATATTTTTAAAAAGCATTGCCTCTTAATGGTAGATTAAAAAAAGCTCCAGATTCTTGCAAAAGCAATACTCCTAAAGCCCTACTATAAATGTAATGGTATTCAGTTCTGCCTACATTTCCACTTATCAACCTTCAAAATCTTGGAGAAATCTTTTGCTAAGTACACAGAAAACACATTCTAAGAATACTCAGTCTTCATAATATTGCACTTTTATGAACCTGAAGAATCTTATATTGCATTAAGTAGCAGGTACTAATAACATATGTCTTAAAAATCAAACTGGAAACTGAGGGGCTTTAGCAATAACTGCCCTCAGAGAAATGAACACCAAGTCAGTGAACACCATAATTATCTTTTCTTTCTAGATATAACTCCTGTTGCATTTGCCATTTCCCTATCACACCTGCACCACAGGAATTTTTCATCTGTTTTTGCCAAGGGGGATCACTTGGAAGTTATCAACCACATGGCCACAGATGTGTCCAACTGGCACAGGTTTTTCAGTCGTTTTGCCTATAACTTCTACTTGTACACTAACTAGTCAAGCAAGAAGTCAGGAAAAAAATTATTAAAAAATCAGGAAAATAAATTTTAAAGCCCGAGTTAGAAGTTTTGGCAGTCGCAATGACTTAGCAAGAGACACAGGTCTGACCAATGGTCAGGACTTAGAGATCATAGCCATATCTTTAATGGTATTAAGTTTTGAGCAAACTCTTAAGCTCACATGAGCCTATTAAAATAGCTTTTTATTGCCTTTCTTTCTTTTCTGTCCAAGAAGGAGAGGTGTTCTGTTGGACCTAATTACTGACAAACAAAGAGGAACTAACAGAGGAAATTATGGTCAAGGGCAGCCTGGGCTGTAGTGATCATGAGATTGTAACAGAGTTTAGTAGGCACAGGGTAAAAAGCAAGATCACATTCATAGCCTTTACAAGCACTCAATTTTAGCTCTTCAGGAAACTACTTGGGGGCTGAAGTATTTTCCTTATGTGGAGAGGCTGAGAGAGCTGTGTCTATTTATTCTGAAGAGGACACTGAGGGGAGATCTCATAAATGCTTGTAAGGGCTTGTAAGTGTCGGGATGATGAGAGAACACTCTTCTTGGAGGTGTCCAGTGATAGGACAAAGGACAATGGGCAAAACTGGAACATATGAACGTAAGGAAGACTTATTTACAGTAAGCCTAACAACATTGGAAGAGGCTGCCCAAACAGACTTGAATCTCCAACTCTGGAGACATTCAAAATCCACCTGGATATCTTCCCATGTGTTCTGTTCTGGTAGGGGGATTGGACAAGATGATATCCAGAAGTCCCTGACAACCTTATCATTCTCTGATTCTTTGATTCAAAATACTATGAAAGCCAAGGAATAAACTTGTTATCATTTAAAGTAATTAATATATCACTATTCTTGATGTCGATTTCGTTGATTTTTCAATTAGGTATGAGGAAGATCCATTTTGACAACTCAAGGAAAAGTAAACACAATTATAAAGCACCACCAGAGGATGCCCTTACAAATCAAAGAGTGATCCTGGCAGTTTTCAAAATTCTGTTTCAAAAATGGCACCTACAACTTCATCAATGTAAGACATGCATCCTATCTTTGTCTAACCTTATAATCTGTCCTTTCACACTCTACTGCTGACAGAAGTAGATTAAAAGAGCTAAGGCAACGAAGATGATAAAGGAAGTAGAACACCTCCCTTAGGAAGAAAGGCTGAGGGAGCTAGGTCTCTTGAGCTTGGAGGAGACTGAGGGGGGACCTCATTCATGCCTATAAATATGTGAGGGGTGGGTGTCAGGAGGATGGAGCCAGGCTCTTCTCAAGGTCATCTGGTGATAGGACAAGGAACAATGGGTGCAAGCAGGAACATAGGAGGTTACATATAAATATCAGAAGGACTTCTTCACTGTGAGGGTAATGGAGCATTGGAACAAGCTGCCCAGGGGGGTTGTGGAGTCTCATTTTCCGGAGACAAACATAACTTGCCTGGATGTGTTCCTCTGCAACTTGGTCTAGGTGATCCTGCTGTGGCAGAGGGATTGGACTAGATGATCTTTTGCTGTCCTTTCCAATATCTAATGTTTCTATGAAAAGAATGAACCGTCTATTAGCAAATACTTGCTCAATTTTGGGAAAGATGTCTGGTGACATCCCTTCCATTATTTTATGGTTCCTTCAATCTTTGTTGGTGATTGCCCTTATTGTTCTTTTGGTGAAATTTTATTTGCCTTTCCCTCCTGCGCAAAAAAGGGAAAACTGAGTTGCTATCAGGAAATACACAATCTAAGAACAGAAGCTTCTGTTGGTGGCAATTGAGGACTGTAACCCACAATTACCAGATGGAGCTGAAACTACAGTATCACAGAAAATCAGCCAGAAATTCCTTAGCTAACGGCAGCTGTACAAGATATTATAAGCAGATGCCAAAAAAGAGATAGAAAGTTGTGGAGTCACGAATTTTGGGAGATATGGCAAGCAGGAAAATTATCATTGCATGTTAAGTCAGTTATTATTTCACAAGAACAGGTTGTGGCATATTGCCCCAAATTAATTTTACAATTTTAATTGATTTATTTTTCATTGGTCACATCATTCAGGGAAGAGACATTTTATTTGTTTCCATTTTTTCCCCTGCTTGTTTTTCTATCTGTTCTGTAGATCCAGACAATATTATTACTACACATCTGAATTGGATGGAGAAGAGATTACTTTATCTTTTTTTGTGTGTAACACAGACAGGATGAAAAGATTAAGATGCCTAGGCCTGAGGCTTACCACTAACAATAATCTTTAATTAAATACATTTTGTAGTCACACCAACTGTTGCTGGCATGATCAATATGTTGCATGGACACTGAAAATTTACTGTCTTTTCCAAACAGAACTGAGAATAATTTGCTGGCAGTACTGCTGCTGTATTATCTTACAAAATATTACTTTCCTATGTGTGTCATTCAAAAACCTTTATTATACACCCATGAACAAAATGTAAAGTATGGAGGATTATCTGAGATACAATATTCAACCCAAATGGTCATTTTGATATTGGACAGGATAAACCAGCACTGATAATCCACTTGAGTTTGCCTACCAATAAATGAAAAATACTGGAGATAGATAAAACTGATAGCTGATTCTGTAGATCAGGAAAATGTCTAAAAATCAGATTAATATTTTGGGTTCTACTAGTTGAACCTTAATATTGTAGACTTACACTTGTCTTCTGTAACATAAATGCAATGCAGCAGGAAAATGCATTCTTCTCCCTGGACAGCCTAAAAAACTTCAGGGTTAGATAAAAACCCTACTGTGTTCTGATGTACAAGCCCACAATCCCTGACTTCACAGATTCAGCTTTTCCAATTCAAATTATGTTCTTAGTATTGCAGTAAATTGTAGTTGACAATTTATTTGTACTATTAATGTAACTGCACTACCTCTTGGTGAAAGTATGCATTACTGTACATCAGCAGGTATTCCACCTGCATGAAATCATATTATTGTAATATATAATGGTAAAACTACATAGTAATGTGGTAAAAATTAACTACAGATATTTGTAAGGTTAGAAAAACACAGTATTTTGTGCCTTGTTAGCCCATATAAAGGTATTGCCCAGGAAATGTAACATGTTTACCTATAACTTAAAGGTATGCTTAAAAGAAACCTAGAAGAGCAACCTGGAGAGAAAGAAAGGCTACCAAAATTATTATGAAATTTTGATTGACTATTTCAAAGAAATCAATTCATTATTTTGAGAACTTCATTACTTGTGAATACTCAAGCAAATTTCAGGCAGAATGCCCTGTGGCCTCTTCACATGTTCAATTTTAAGCTGATCAAAAGACCTTGAAAGTGAGGCTTTTTTTCCACCACCACCCTCCTCACCAAAAACAACTGTGAGTTGTTGCCAAGCTCTCCGACTGTTTCCTAGGATTGGCTGGGAATTTAATCTGAATTTTATTTTATTTATTTTAATTACCATTGACAAGTGTCTAAACATTCAAAATGCATGTTTATGCCACTGCCATAGCTCACAGAAGTGCATGAGCAACTTAACACTGTTCAATAAAACACCAGGACCCTGAGAGTATCAGTCAAACTCCATGGCCTCTATCCCCACAAAGGGATGTGCTGCCTGGGTACCTTGAGCCCCATCCTGTGCTGACCATGGGCAACTGACAAAGCAGCTGGTGCCTGAGGTAACATCAGCCTAGGGTTGGGTTGTCATGACATTGGCCTCTCTGAGACCCTTCCACCACAGGGACCTCCCACAGTGCCACCAGCTCAGGACAGCACAGTCAAGTGCTGCCAGAAACAGTCCCACCAAAGGTCTTGATTCCTACCAGAAGGGACAGGTATGGAGCAGGACCCAGGACACTGTGCTAAAGTTAGGGAATGGGTTGGTGCAGCAGCAGTACAGACTGGCCAGGGCTGAGCACAAACAGCCTCATGTGCCAAATTGCGGGGGAGTCCCTGGGCAGCTGGTTAGGTCCATTAAAGACTGTCAATGCCAAGATGAAATTTTTTCTAGGCCAATACCCAGCAAATGAATTTAACCCCATTCCTACAATATATTTGATGCATTCTGAAGACACTGGCAAAGATATAACTGTAGTTGAATCACACATAAAAATCAATAGAAGAAAGATTGCATTTTCCTGAATTATTACATAATATAAAGCTACTGTGCTCTGCTTCAGAGGAAGTTTGTGAATAAAGCAATGTAATTCTCCTGTGTTTCAGATATGAGTGTATTTTTGCAAAAACATATTTGCACAAATATTAGCAAAAGTTATCCTAATACTAAACATCAACAATATAATGAAAGAAAGTCAAGATAAAGTGCTAAATAGTACTTTGATAACAAAGAAGAGCGACATGAATACATATAGGAATAAAATATTCTGAATACAGATTACATCAAGTCCTCAAATGACTACGAGGCTGCTGAAATCATGTCATGGTTTTCCTCAGAAAACACTGACAAGCATCTTAAGTCCACTGTATGATGCACTTAAAAATAAAATAACAATGTTGTTTTTAAAAATTAACTACAGTCATCAACTCCTTGACTTTGTTTCCTGAAACACCTACAGTTTCTAGTACTCCGTGTGATATTTGACTAACAATTTTTAGCTGCGCACTTCTGTTTTTAGGGTCAAATACATTATCAACATGTGTTAATAGAAATCATTTTCAAGGAGATCAGACAACAGTTAAGGCATATTTCGTTTCTGCTATTACATCTTACATATCCTGAAAACTTAAAGAGTGATACACCATCACAGTGGCAGCTTAATGAAGTTTGAAATAACTGCTTTTGGTGCCAGCCCGTGAGCGAAAGGAAGCATGTAAGTTTCCCTGAGAACAAAAGGACACCAGCATCATAATTACAGTAGACAGCTTTGCTCTAAGTTCACAGCTTTGAAATTCTCACTGCAAAACATCTACCCTTAATTTAAAATTCAAAAATCTTTCAGCTCTCTACTCAAAACCTCCTCAGTCAGCTTTCTCAAGTTACCTGTAGGGTAACATACACCTGCAGGGTGTTAACAACCTACAGAATCTAATAGAGATTTTCAAGCCCGACAAATAAAGTTGCTGGCAGCCACAAGTACCTTCACGTGCCATTATCTCTGCTATTAACACTTTTAAGTGTCAACAGATGTCATCGCATGTAACATATCAAGAATGAACTCTGAAAGCCAATGAAAGCTCATGTGAAAAGCATCTAAGTACAGCAGACTCGACTCCCAACTATATTGTTACACTGCTTGTATTAGGAAAGGAGAGATAAAAACTATCTCTGTGAACTTTAAGGTCTTACAGCTCTGAAGTATTTAGCTTCTATTCTTGCTACACACCCTTTTTACAAGTGTTCACATCAGAGCTTTTCTCCACAACCAGGTTTTGATATTCTGAAACTGTAAATACCCTTCAATATTAAAATGAGCTTTAAGAGAACTAGTTTATTTACTAATGCTTGTATCTGTTCTAGTCACCAGCTACATATAAACTGCTTCAAACATTTCTTCGCAATCCTCCAAGCAGCTTCAAATCAAATGCATCTAGGAGAAATTAATCACTTTTCTTTAGGAGGAAAGCAGTAAGGAACAGCAGGAAATGCTAAGAAAACACATGAAATATCAGAGTATAAGATCAGAGAAGTGACCTGGGAAAGACAGGGTTGGAAAACATTGTGGGATGCTGAACATTTTGGACCATTTGGCATTCAGTCTTGGCCACTACAACTTGCTTCTCATAATACCCTCTGGTTTGGGTGCAAGGATATGGATTTCACCTCCACTCTCTTTTTCCATTTTCTGTTCTAAAAGACGTAGCCCTAGATAGCAAGTTATAACTGAAAGATGAAAAATATAAAAGAATAACAACTCATTTCTGTTAAAGCCCCTTTGATATCATTACAGCAATTATTCATAATTCTAATATGAAGGTTAATGTTATGTAATACTTGGTATTTTTTTTTTTGAAAGTGACATGGCCTGTCATATTAAAGAGAGAGAGAGGAAAGAAAGGTCATTTCTATGGGTAAGAAATAGGACATTTTTACTGAAATGAGAGAGTGCAACTTAATAATTTAAATTAGCAAGAACCTTCAAATTCTTGTAACAGTCTAACAGCTTAGGAGAAAAATGACACAGACTTCAACAGCTTTTTAATACATAAAATTAAGGGAAATGAAAGTACTGTCATATAATGACAGAATGATTTAGGTTGGAAGGAACCTCATACATCATCTAGATCCAAACCCTCTCCATGGGCAGGAACACCTTCTGTCAGATTAGGTTGCTCAGAGCCTCATCCAAACTGGCCTTGAACACTTTCAGGGATGGAGCATCCACAGATTCCTTGGGTAACTGGACTTGCTGCTTGTTAACAGAGAAGGTCTTGTAGGGGATGTAATGGTTGGAGGCTGTCTTGGACAAAATGATCTTGAAATGACAGAATTCTCGATTTTTGGTGAAGCAAGTAGGGGGGCCAGCATGACTGCCATTATGGACTTCTGGAGAGGAGAGTCTGGTCTCCTTCGGACCATGGTTGAGAGAATCCCTTGGGAGGCAGTTCTAGAGGGCAGTAGAGCCCAGGAAGCTGAGCATACTTTAAGGAATTAATTTATAAGGTGCAGGAACTTACCATCCCCAAGTCAAGGAAGGTGGGACAACTGGGAAGGAGATTGGCCTGATTGAGCTTTGGCTGGGACTCAGGAATAAAAGGAGAGTTTATAGTCTTTGGAAGGAGGGGCAGGCAACTTATGAGGATTACAAACATACAGTGAAGCTATGCAGGGAGAAAATTTGAAAGGCCAAAGCTCAACTAGAACTAAACTTGGCCACTGTGTTGAAGGGTGACAAAAGAACTTTCTATAAATGCATTAAGCGCAGGAGAAGGAGTAGGAAGAATCTCCATACTTTGTTGAATGCAGAGGAAAACACAGTGACCAAGGACCAGGATAAAGCTAAGGTGCTTAATATGTTCTTTGCCTCAGTTTTTAATAGTAAGACTAGTTGTTCCCTGGGCACACAGCCCCTTAAGTTGGAAGATAGGAATGGGGAACAGAATAGGCTCCACATAATCCACAAGGAAATGGTTATGGATCTACTTCTCAAGCTGGATACACATAAATCTATGGGACCAGATGGGTTATACTCTAGAATTCTGAGGGAAGTGGCAGATGTGGTTGCCAAGGCACTCTCCATCACCTTTCAGCAGTCCTGGCTAAACAGAGATGTCCCAATGGACTGGAGGCTGACAACAGGGATGCCCATCTTCAGGAAGGGCTGGAACGAAGATGCCAAGTAAATACAGACCAGTAAGTCTCACTTCAGTGCCAAGGAAGGTTCAGGAATGAACAATCTCAAGTGCCATCATGGAACAATTAAAGGTCAAACAGGCAATCAGGCCCAGTCAGCATGGGTTCATGAAAGGCAGATCCTGCTTGACAAACTTGATCTCATTCGATGATAAGGTGACCTGTTGGTTCCACTTCCTTCTACTTGGACTTCAGTGAAGCCTTTGACACTGTCCCCCACAATATCCTCATGAATAAACTGCTCAAAGCTTAGAAAGGCACATACTCTACTAAGTGAAACACTGGCTGCATGGCTGGACCCAAAGAGTTGTGGTCAATGGAGTTAAATTCAGTTGGAGGCCAGTCATGAATGGTGACCCTCAGGGCTCAGTACTGGGGCCACTCCTGTTTAACATCTTTATCAATGATCTTGATGAGGGGAACGAGTGCATCCTCAGTAAATTTGCAGATGACACCAACTTTATTGGGAGTGTCAATCTGCTGGAGGTTGGTAAGGCTATACAGAGGGATCTGGACAGACTGGATCAATGGGATGAGGCTAAGTGCATGCATTTCAATAGAGCCAAGTGTCGGGTCCTACACTTTTGTCACAATAACCCCATGCAGAGCTACAGGCTTGGCAAAGTGTGGCTGGAAAACAGTCTGGCTGAAAAGGACTCAAGGGTTCTAATTGGTAAGCAGCTGAATATGAGCCAGCGGCGTGCCCATGTGGCTTGTATTAGAAACTGTGTTACCAGCAAAAGGAGGGAGGTGATGTCCCCCCTATACTCAGCTCTAGCAAGGCCACACCTTTAGTATTGTGTCCAGTTTGGGGCACCTCAGTACAAGAGACACATGGAGGTGCTAGAGAGAGTGCAGAAGAGGGCAACGAAGCTGGAAACTAGATCTAAGGAGCACCTGAAGGATCTGGGACTGTGTGATTGGAGGAAGAGGAGGCTAAGGGGAGACCTCATCACTCTCTAAAATTAACTGAAATGACATTGTTGAGGTTGGTGCTGGTCTCTTCTCACAGTTAACTAGNGTGTCGGGTCCTACACTTTTGTCACAATAACCCCATGCAGAGCTACAGGCTTGGCAAAGTGTGGCTGGAAAACAGTCTGGCTGAAAAGGACTCAAGGGTTCTAATTGGTAAGCAGCTGAATATGAGCCAGCGGCGTGCCCATGTGGCTTGTATTAGAAACTGTGTTACCAGCAAAAGGAGGGAGGTGATGTCCCCCCTATACTCAGCTCTAGCAAGGCCACACCTTTAGTATTGTGTCCAGTTTGGGGCACCTCAGTACAAGAGACACATGGAGGTGCTAGAGTGAGTGCAGAAGAGGGCAACGAAGCTGGAAACTAGATCTAAGGAGCACCTGAAGGATCTGGGACTGTTTAATTGGAGGAAGAGGAGGCTAAGGGGAGACCTCATCACTCTCTAAAATTAACTGAAATGACATTGTTGAGGTTGGTGCTGGTCTCTTCTCACAGTTAACTAGCAGCAGAACCAGAAGGAATGGTTTCAAGCTGAACAGGGTAGGTTTAGAATACACAACAGGAAAGAGTGGTCAAACACTGGAATAGTCTGCCCAGAAATATGGTTGAGTCATCACCCCAGATGTGTTCAAGAGTCATTTAGATGTGGTGTTGGGGATATAGTTTAGGGGAGAACTTGTAGAGTAGGGTCAATGGTTGGACTCTGTGATCCAAAGGGTCTTTTCCAACCTGAATGATTCTGTGATTCTGTGTAACCAATTCCAGTGTCTCATCCTCCTCACAGTGAAAACCTTCCTTATTTCTAATCTAAATCTACACTTTTTGTCCTTTTAGAAGGGCAATGTCACCTACCCCAATCTGCAGGACATCTAATGATGTCCAAGATTATATTGATTTTCTGGGCTGCTGGTTCATACTCAGTTTTTCATCCATCAGTACCCCCATGTCCTACTTCACAGGGCTGCTCCTGATCTACTCATTCCCCGTATTGCATTTATGCTTGGGAATATTTGACCCACTTCATCAAAGACCAGAGCATAAACAGTTTTTTTAAGAAACTCTCCATTCTCTTCACAAACTGTCAGTTAATTCTTCTTCCAAATCATGTTCTAAAAGGTGCAATCTTATATTTAATACAGACTACCAACTAGGGAAGTTATCTACCAACACTTTTGCATATATTGTCTAAGGAACTTGTGAAAAATCAAAGGAATCCATTAATTAAATAATTCAGCAGAACAGTTATTAACAAACTGTAGGCCACATTAGACCTATGTAATGCCTTTTTGGACATGTGCATTTGAAGAACGCATTCCTGTCTCTAATACATTTTTATATTAGGGCCTTTGAACTGACTGAATCATTTTAGAAAAATCCCATATGAGTTATATTATGATGATGTCATGATTCCTTCCTCATGTAGAATGGGAACTACTTCAGACTCCACAAGTTCAGGTGGTCTCCTTTTGTGTAAAGATACATCAGTCTCCTAAATCAGATTAAGTATAATGCATTCTATCAGCTTTGATGAAAAAACCCACAGCAGATGCCGAGTGGGGGGGTTGGAAAAGATGTCAGCTGGCATGAGTGGGAGTAAGCAGCCTAAGGACAGTGTGCAGAATGCAGAAATGAATGACACTTCCATTTTTATCAGAAACTGAGCTTCAGTTTGCTAAAGAATCTTATCTGCTGCTTAAAATCATATACGTAACTTGCAATTCTTATTTATTGCTACTTTAAGAAATGATATGAATTGAAAATCTGTACAAATGGAGTCCATCATCCTGAGAAAGGATGGCAAGTTTCACCCTAAAGAGTTTTATCATTCCTCCTTTTTTTGATTGAGGCTTGAATCTGGTTAAGAGTGGAGTCACTGTGAATCTTAATTGCATTGCTTGTTTTTAGTGGTTACCTATAGAATGTGTAAGATTTTAAATATATTGACAGCTATGCATATCTACAGAAAAGACAGTATTTCTGTGGATAACATGCGTAAAAGCTTAGTTAAAGAGAAATTGTCCATGGTTGTATTTCAATCAATTAATACTTTAGACATCATAATATATATTAATATTAAGAACCAGGAGGAATATTACTACTAGGCAAAGATCTGTTTATGCAGTATACAGCATCTGAGCTTCTAATGTGCCAATAATCTTCAATTCCAACTACCCTGCATAAGGCAGAATCATAAAGTAAGCCTTTTATAATATTTGAGGGAGTGTTTGCAGTGAAACAGCTTGGTTCTGTGTCTGTAATTAATAGAGATGACTAATTAAGGGACTAATGTTTTAAAATTCAAAACATTAACATTACAATAAGCAGGAATAAAAATTATTTGCCATTACTACAAGGTCCTCCTGGTGCCATTTTATTTTACTTTAAAAGGATCTTTAATCTCCAAAAAATTATTAAGAAATAAACATGTGTGAAAGCCTAAACAGACCTAAACAGACTTTGGATTTGTACACATGGATCTCCTCTGAACAACTCTCAGGTGTATTTGATATCTTATTATCTTCTACATGTAGCAGACTCCTTAGCTGTTAAAATATAGATTTCAGGATAGATTCGTTGTAATTTCAAACTGAAAGCAATTTCTTAGCATGAAAATCTTTTATCAAGGGTGCCCCATTTACAATTGTTCCATTTCTATCACTGTTAGGAGTAGAAGACAGCAGGTAATCTACAACATGACCGCTGGGGGTCATTCATTTTACAAATATTACAGTACAGTAATTCACTGGGCTTCAGTAGAAATACTTTTAACAGAATTATTTCTAAAGGGAAGAATACTCAGATTAATATCCAGGGATACTAAGTACCTGTGTTCTTTAATTTTAAATTGTGAGAAAAAAGAATAGTACATTGTGAAAATTTAAAGTAAATAAATAAAATAAATAGTAGCCACCTGCACCTCATATATCACATTCTAACTTTTAAAACTTCAAGAAGTAATTCACTTTATCTTATATATGTTTTATTTATTTAGATATTTATACATGTTCATAGTTGATAAAATTAAGGACACAAAAACTCTGAAGTTCTTTCGGTAAGAAAACACCAATCATACATTGTTAATTAATTATGTTTATGTCATTTTTCCAGTGAACCACTCAACTTAGTCCTTTGTCTACTTGTCTAAGGAGTACCAGTACATGAAACAGATCACTAGATATACATTTATACATATAAATTTTTAATTTTAAAACTTTAAAGTTCTCTCCAGCATAATACTAACATTAGACACTTTGCCAGTCATATGCATAGAGAGAAACACCAGGCCTGAACTTCATTTTATATCCTGATTCATGTCTAACTCTGATTTATTACAACCCTATGCATAGCTACTCTCTTTTATACAGTCATGTTTTTATCGCTTGTGGCCCAGAAAGCTAACTGCTTCCTGGGCTGCATCAAGAGAAGTGTGACCAGTCTGTTAAGGGAGGTGATCCTCCCCCTCTATTCTGCTCTTATGAGACCCCATATGGAGTACTGCATCAAGTTCTTGAGGCCCCAACAAAGGAAAGACATTGAACTATTGGAACATGTCCAGAGGAGGGCCTCGAGGATAACTGGAGGGCTGGAGCACCTCTCCTACTAGGATAGGATGGGAGAGTTGGGATATAAAGGGATATAAAAAGTAAATGAAACTAAATTTTATTTAAGCATTTGGACAGTTACATGCCTATTTGGCTGAGCAAAATGTTTGTTTGATTTCCCGATTCTTTGCAACCTGAACTATGTAGTGCCCATATATGAGACACATTGCACTCTGTCACATACATAAGCACATTCTACTGAGACTTCAGCATATAGAGAAAAAACTACTGAAACAAAACATTATATAAAGCATACTACAGAATATTTCATGCAGCATATTGGCACCATATTAAAAATTATAGATTCTTTATAAATAATGCTTTTTAGATGAAGATATGAAGTTTCACATCTCTGCAAAATCAGTCATGAAGAATTCAGTTTGGTAAAGTTTCCTTTTAAGCTGATTTAGCAGGTATGATTATTTTTTTAGTTTCTGATAAAGAATTAATCATGAATGTAAGATAATTTATAGTTTATTTTCATGTCTCTACCAATGCTGACGTGAACATATGGCAGCTATTTGTCATTGATCCTACACATGTCTGTAATTAAGATGTAAATGATATATGTAAACACATAAATAATAGCTGTATTTGGGATAGATAAATTTTTTATGACATTCTTATTCTCAGGATTGTATGCCATGCAAATTAATTTGTATAGGAAGTCAATCTGCAGATGACTTACTTGAATTTTGATTTTATATACATGAATTTTGCAGGCAATATATGCCAAATGTTACAGGTCCCTCAAAAATTAAAATGCCTGGTTACTTTATGGGAAAGAAAAAAAGTATCCATTAATAATTTTCCAAAAATCAAGAAGCTTCAGATAATCAAGTTCACAAACTTATGTCAATAATTAAAAAGTATCAGGTGAGGCAAACAGTGGAGTATGATAAAGAAAACCAAGATATTGTATGATAAAGAAAAACAAGCATCCAGTAGAGACCAAATAAACATCTCAGGTTTTGAAGAAACATACATGTTTATCACAAACATTTCTCTTGTCAGTCTTCAAAAGATCTTAGAAAACATTTTTATGTCCCACTTCCTACCACACCATTCTCTATAATGTAGTATTTCAGGTGACAGCATAGCACAAGCAATAATTAGCTGATGTTTTTACTGCATAGTACTTGCAACAGGATCTTAAATACACTTACATATTTTGGGGATTAGTTCTCTCAAAGACTGAAATCAAGGAAAGTTTCATATAACTACAAAACCAGAAAAGGACACACACAGAGGATCACGATGAGGAATATAAAATAGATTCCCTGCAGTTCTTTGGGAAGTCCCAGCATTATTAGTTCCCAAGTAACTACAGGAAATAGAACTGTGGGTTCACTAACTCACATCAACAAGTTCCAGTGATTGTTTTATTTGAATCTGTTCCCATTTATAATCTAGACATTATAAAAATAATGTTAAAGCCAATATACAATTATTTCTGCATTGTTTTACATTTGTTCCCTAATTACAATTCCCTGGTTGCTGAATTCCTGCTTCCACACTATATCTTTCATTCAAACTACTGGAATGAGTAAGTCTAACTCTAAGCTCTCACTGTAGTACAACAACTAAGAGACATAAATTCAAGTGACACACCAGGCATCAGGTCTGAGGTACAGAATTCTGATACCCCA
Organism: Upupa epops; assembly: GCA_013397515.1. Lineage (NCBI taxonomy): Eukaryota > Metazoa > Chordata > Aves > Bucerotiformes > Upupidae > Upupa > Upupa epops. The sequence continues at coordinate 69,341 of VZRI01007393.1, forward strand.
CATTGAAGTTTCACAGTCTTATCCTATTCACCTTAGCAAAAAATTACCACAGCAACAACAAATACAATACAGATCCAGGGGTGGGGAGCAGGAGAGAAATCAGTCCAAACACACCAGGACCAGAAGATAAATTTTCTAGCGTTTTTTTTCAATAAAGTCAACAGAAGCTACAGATATTTGGTAACTATGTTAAATCAGCTGTAAGCAGCTTGCACATGGTAATAACAAAAGTTTGCATCAGAGCTAAAATACAACACAGATTTCTGGGATTCTGTGATTTGCTACTAACCAGAGAAGGGCAAAACAGGATCAAAGTCACACCTAAGTCAGTCTACATCTCACCATGTGCATTCAACACAAGTAGTTTTAATTTCAAAGTCATACAGAGTTGACTTCTAGCTCTGTGTTGAAACAATGTTGTATGGTCTTAAATTAAAAAAAAGTGAATTTGGTTGATGAGCTAACAACAGATGAGGTTCTTAAAAAATAAACATGCATTTTTATAAATGATAAATAGCCTTTTATACTCCTGACATGCCATAAATGTGAGCCTCAACAAGATTGGGAACTCTGAGTTCTGCTAGTTTTAAGGGGAAAATGTTGTTCACCGTACTAATGACATACTGGAAACTACTTGCTATACTGTGCCACTACGTGCCCATTATTCAGTATTCTGTATGCCTTATAAGAGAAGGGGTCTGGAATCAACTAGAGTGTACATATGCAAGTGTTTTAGCTAGGATCAAACAGAATCACAGAATCAACATAGATAGGAAGGACCTACTAGATAATCAAGTCCAACTATACCCACACCAACAAAAAACCTAAATAACCTGTGAGATTGAAAAACACTAAACAACTCCTTACGCGCCTGCCACTCTAGCAGGTAACAAATCACCATGTCTACATGCTTCTTAAACACCTTCAGGGAAAGTGACTCAATCACCTCCCTGGGAAGTCCATTCCAGTGCCTCACCACTTTTATGTAAATAATTGCTTCTTAGTATCTAATCTAAACCTCCCCTGCCTCAACTTCAGACCACTGCCCCTGGTTCTGTCATTAGTCACCAAAGAGAAGAGGCCAATACCTACCTCTCAGGTAGTTGTAGAGGGCAATGAGATGCCCCCTCAGCCTCCTTTGCTCCAAACCAACTTGCCCAGCTCCCTCAGCTGCTCCTCATACAACTCATTCTGTAAACCCCTCACGAGTTTGGTAGCTCTCCTCTGGACACACTCCAGCATCTCAATGTCTCTTCTATAACGAGGGGCCCAGAACCTCAGTACTCAAGGTGAGGCCTCACAAAGGCTGAGTACAAGGGCACAATATCTTCCGTTCTCCTGCTGACCATGCTATTCCTGATACAGGCCAGGATCCTGTTGGATGAAGGTGTCTGTCTATCAGCACCCCCAGGTCCTTTTCTGCTGNNNCTCAGCTGCTCCTCATACAACTCATTCTGTAAACCCCTCACGAGTTTGGTAGCTCTCCTCTGGACGCACTCCAGCATCTCAATATCTCTTCTATAACAAGGGGCCCAGAACCTCAGTACTCAAGGTGAGGCCTCACAAAGGCTGAGTACAAGGGCACAATATCTTCCGTTCTCCTGCTGACCATGCTATTCCTGATACAGTCCAGGATCCTGTTGGCCTTCTTGGCTACCTGAGCACACTGCTGGGTCATATGAAGGTGTCTGTCTACCAGCACCCCCAGGTCCTTTTCTGCTGGACAGCTTTTAAGCCACTCATCCCAGAGCCTGTAGCTTTGTTATGACCAAAATGCAGGACCCAGCACTTGGCCTTATTGTACCTCATACAATTGAAGCCTCAGAATGTCTTCAACTCCTAAACACAAATGTTTATAGAGTTAATCTCATGATCATGCCTGCCTAGTGAATTTTAGCTTCCATTGCACAAGTGTCAGAGCACACAAGGCAGATTGCTTTCTGAGGCAACTAGGCAGGAAGATGTGCTCCAGGGGACACAACTAATAGCCCACAGTTGCTAAGAATCTTCACTCCCTGGATGTTGACTAGAACTGGTCTGAAATAAATTCCAAGGTACAGTGTGGACATGTGTTCCTTAGCACCATTTTAGTCAACGAACAAGTGCTATTTTTGAAAACTACATGCTTATGTAGACACGGCTTCTGTTTTCATTACTACAATTCTGTTTCTTTTATTTAAGATTTATTTATAGACAAGACTTCTTATTCTGACAAACATCACTTAGAAGGCCAGGCAATAGAATCTGATCCATTTGCCACTTATTCCAGATGCAGATTATGCGACATTTTTGGCTTCAGTAAGGTTGCTCTAGAATTGCATTAGTATGAGAGAAGAATTAAATAGATTTTGTCTGCATTCCCTGCTACCTCTAACTGTAACTCATTCCTTTGATGCTTATCCAGTGCCCTTGTTCCTCTTTGTGCTGATGAGTCTGCCATACGCTCTTGCCTCTGAAGTGGATGATGCAAACATATTTTGAAAAAAGGGGATCTGCATTTGATACAGTCCTGGCTACAGAGATGGTACTGAATCCACTGGCACAGAATATAATGCTGCTATGATGAGCCAAAAGAAAAAAAGAAAAGAAAGGAAAACAAAAGAAAAAATAAGACACTAAAAAAAGGCTTCAAAAACTTCTCTTTTCATTCTCATGTCATTTGAAAATGCAAAACAACCAACTACAAGATATCAGTTTCATCTCTTGCTGATTTCAGTTGGTGTCTGTTCAGTTACATTAAAAAATAAATGGAAGTTTTGTGGGTAACTCAAAAAAAAAAAGCCTCAGAATGTCTTTCAATACAAGATTTCACTGAGCGTTTTGTCAAGAAGGTCACAAACCTGTATGCTTGTTTACTGTGAAGTTCTGGCAGCACTGCTCTTCAAAATATCATTCAGCATTGATTTCTAAATGCTTTAGTGTTAATGCTAGCTGCAAAAAGTCAAAATCCAGATGGATTTGCAAATCTCAGTTTCTGGATGGTCAGACAGAGAAGTACAATGAAAAAAAACCCACAAATTTGGGGGATAAAGTCCATAACCAACATGCATATGATATCAAATTCTGAACATTCTACTTTCTAATCTGTTTAGAAAAACATTTGCTCTGTCTGCAGTTGATTAGTGTGTTTCAGTGCTACCATATAAGAGCATCACTGTGTTAAAAACACATTCAATTTTGTTTCAAAGCCAGCTAATCCCACATATGTTAGTTTAAAATATTAGGCTGACAAAAAGCAGAAACAAGTTGTCTCACTTGTGCTTAGGGAGTTTAATAATGGGCTATAGATTCATTTCCATTTATGTCATGGAAAGCATATCCTGCTGCTGTTCACAACCCTGTGACTTAGGAACAGTGTTTGAAGAACAGTAAAAACAACCAAAAAAACCCCAAATGCTAAGCCCAAATCCCAATAAGCAAGAAAACCCTAACCCACACGTAAAACATATTCCAAACAATACTGTTCATTTTCACTGGTCTATATCCCAAATTATATTCAGTGATGTCTTGTATGAAAATATATTTCTGAGGTTTAATAAAAAATATATTTCTTTATATATTACACATCAAAACAGTAGAAAATAGACTGAATTTACAAATATTTGATAATTACAAGACAATGAAATTGTTCTAAAGAAATTCCATATCCAAGAATACATCTTTCGAATGATTTACAGAGTGTATACTACAATTCTGCTCAGTTCTCTTATACAGGTTTTTACAGGCATATATAATATGCACAATATGTGAGCAGATACAGCTATCACTAACTAAAGTTTTCACTAGTTTGAAAGAAATTTCATCCTAGGCTTCAGTTCAAATAAACAGCTACTACAAAGTAATCTACAGGAAAAGTTTTCTTCAGGACTAATAGCATGATACTGTTTCAGCTTTGGCTAAACAGGCATCAGAAACATCAGAGAGCAGCACATGCACTTTGCCTTTCATACACAGCTATAGGACTTTTCATGAATAACCAAAGGAAAATAAGAAAAAAACGAGTTTCCATTGCAATTAAATACTAAAAATCACAGAAACACTAATGTTCAGTAGTGAGCAGTCTTAGATTGTAAAATGCTTGACCTAAAATTTTAGAAATAAAAAGGAAATGCCGAAGACCTCAGAAAAAGAAATGCTACAATGATTCAGTCTAAAAACTTGTACTATTTTAAGAAACTGAAAATTATCTTAGTTAGTTCAGTTCACGTAAAAAAAATAGCATGGATTAAAATGTGATTTGCAGATGCCTAGACATCTCTGCAAAACATCAGGAAAATGATTACTATAGGAAAAAAGGAGGTAAGCGAAGGATGAAGCCAAACATTTGACATTAACATACAGTTTTAATGGTAAGGTCAGCTAACCACTGCATTTAGTTCTCTAAGTAAATGGAAAATGTTGTATCACATCTTTAAAATGAAGTCTGAGTAAATTTTTTATCAGAAGCTTGTTTAAAGGAAAATACTGTAAGAATGTTTATATTAAGAAATGTGACAAAAAATGTGACCAAAATAGACTCTTTGGCTTACATTGCGAAAGCAGTGGAATTTCACAACCTCAGCTAGCTTTCTTTCCCAGTTTGCAATGACAGTAATTTAAAAAACACTACTTAATAATTACTTTACATACGATATCACAGTCTAATGCATTTAAGCATGGAATAAAAAATGGGGAAAATGCTATAATTTTACAATAGATAAGCAATCACCAATAATAGTTACAAGTAATTTAATTCTTAGCTGTATTTCTTCTTTATGCATTTTTGTAGAAGTGTTTTAAGGCTTCATACAAAATGACTGATAATTGGACATTCTCAGAATAGACAATTTTTCATCTATTTATTTGCTTTCATACAAGCATAGCAATCCTAATTATTTCTCAACACAACACAATCCATGTCACTTATCACAAATTTCAAATATAAGGTAAGAAACATTTAGGTTACAATTGGGTTTAAAAGCTTCACAATACTTTTTTAAGCATTAGTAATAAAGATTGTATGCAGTTAAGAATGTATTTTCCACAAATAATGCAGAAGCTTTTGACTACAGTATTGCCTTCTACTTTTTAAAATCCAATCTAATAATGTTTTTACTAATAAAACTATGAATAGCAAAAGTAGTTATCTGAATTCATTTACATTAAGTGGAATTAATAGACCTAACTGGACTCAAACTGTTCCACACAAAGGGATGGCCCTCATTTTTGCAGCCAAATAATTCACCTCTAAATGTACTAAGTATGATAAGAGAAATAAAAACTTCATGTGTTAAAGGGGGCAAGATCTACTGCAATGTCACGGATTGCCATTTTTAGTATTACTCACATTTGTACTTTTTATTCTCTCTCTTATTGAGGCTTGCATAAGGTACTCTATCACATGTACCTCAGGCTGAATAGAGCTGATCATTTGATCACTCTTTCAATGCAGAACTCTTCCTGTGCACATTTTAAGTGCTTCACAAATACATGGTTAACAATATTGTAACGTTCCATTGCAGCTTTGCTTCTGTACTCACTAACCAGATCCTACAATTCCCTTTGTGAACTGATGCTCTGTCAGATCTCAGAGGGTTTTAAAAATGGAGAGGAAAAAGAAAGAGAATGGTTCAATAGCGATGTTCATTAAATTGTACCAGCTATCTAAAAAAGGCTCAAAATACCAGTAAAGTGCAAGGAAGCTAGGAATTGCACAGGTATTCATGTTCACATATAAGGGATTTCCTTTTTCCTTTTGTCAGTGTTCTTGGGATTCCAGCTCTGGCATTTGCTGGAGCTATAGCTAATTTTATTTTTCCTCGGTTACTTAATTAACACAGCATAGTTGGCTCTGTGGCTCTGTCAGAATTGACATGTGTCAAAAGTGGAATGGGTGTCCTTGCTACAAGGAATTCTATTTTTAAGCAGAAATGAATCATCAACTACTGGAGTGTCCCAAAAGCTACAACTTGTCACGTTGTCAGGAGAAACAAGACGGGAAAAAAGAGTCACATCTTTAATTGTATCTATAACTTGCAAAGCAGAGGGTAAGACACTACACATTCAATTCAATTGTGAAAAGCAATCTTCTCTACACGCCAAGTTTTGATAACAGCTACATGGCATCTCGTATTTTTAAAACTTCATCTGATTTATCTCCTATTTTATTTCTAAATTTGTCCAGCGGCACTGCAGTGGGCACAACTATTCTGTTAGCAGCAATAGAGAGCATAGAATGAAATATTTACAGATGCATTATCAGATGTTTTCAGGTGAAATGAAAAATGCAAATATTTGCTTGAAAAGAGGAAAAGGGTGTAAACTAAAAAAAAGTTCTAACCCACACATCAGTTACATGCTCATATGGCTTTTCAAATAAGTTAAAAGGTAATTTAAGAATATGTTCTCATAGCAATATTGGAAATACATCAAGCAGCACAGTATGAGTTTGCAAAGAGACAAGTCAAACTGAGCACATTATTAAGTGATCCATAGTTTCATTACAAAGAGGGACCTTCGATGTATTGCATATGGTAGGTGGCAAAAAAAAACACAGGGCAGATTTCTTAAGTTGTTGCCAATGAAAATTACTGGAATCTAAGCTGCAATTTAATGCTAGTCTGAATATTTTTAATTGATATTTCTTAAGTTCAGGACCAAGTCATTATCAAAAATATATATATACAAATATAATAAACTATAAATAGCATAAATTTACTATCTTATTGCTGCTGCATAGAAGGTAAATTACTGAACAGACAACCTAATTGCAACCTAAGCTACTAAGTAACACTTTGCTATTCAAAGCAAAACATGTCCTGCCATAAAAAAAACCCCTAAATACCATTTTTCCAAATAAACATACATTTACAAGACTAGAGATCCATGGGAATGAGAAACTGAGAAGATCTGTTGCAATCAGTTTTTCGTCCCATGGAAACAAAACACGATTATTCTCTGAAGCACACTCTTCAGTCAAATTTTAAGTGCCTGGTGGAGGAAACTTCCTCTGTTACTATCTATGGGAGACATGGAAAACATTAGCATCATCAGTACCTGATTTGAATCAGAGAATAAATTAATAGACATCAATAGAAATTAAAACAGAACTTTGGCTCTGGAGGTTTGAGATAATGGAAATACTTTTCCTACTCTGGTTTCACTGGTCTCAAGACCTGTAAGGTCATGAAGAGGTATAATTGAGAATGGTATTAAAACTTTTACAAGAATTCAACAAGAAGGTCAGAACAGCATAAACTAAAGAACTTTAAAAATATTTTTAAAGTGTTCTTTTCTAGACATACCACATGGCAGAGGTCAGGTGAGGCAGCAATCAGCTACAGTGTTTGTCAAGCTACCATCTTAATCCCAGCCCTTTAAGGAGCTCAGATATCCCACACAAAACATAATGGCATCCAAGACCAAACCAGTCTGAAAAACAAGCCAAAGCACCCCCACCCCACAAAAAGAAAGGAAAGAAAAAATTTCCTAAACACAACAGAGTCAAAAGAACTTGATGTAAAAGCAGACTGCAACATAGAGGTGCAAACCTATGCTGTTAAATCTACTTCTCACAGACACAGAATCACCAACATAAACTTCCTTGTCATCAATGTCATTTATTCTGAGATGCCAGAATGGCATTGAGACACACTAAAAAAGAATTTTCTACTTGTTGGTACTACTGGCTTGTTGGATTTGTTACTCATTTTCAGACAAGCCATAAAGCACTAACACCTAACATCAAATCATCAGAAGCATTCCAGCATGCCTATGCACAGCCTATGGATTATAAAAATTAATTTGTAACTCATTAGCTACACTAAGGTCAAACTTCCACTTTAGTAACTGTAACCTTGAACTGCAGACCAACATGTTATGGAAAGAAACTCTACTGAAGGCCAGGAAGAAAAGGTGTGCGACACAATCTTCCTCGCACTTGGATCCAACTTGATCAACTATATCCTGGGCTGTATCAAAAGTGCAACCAACGCGTAAAGGGGGGTGATTCTTCACCTCTACTCTGCTCTTGTGAAGCCTCACCTGGAGTATTGCATCCAGTTCTGGATATCTCAATGCAAGGCAGACATGGAACTGTTGATCAGAGAGCTGGAGGACAGACTGAGGGAATTGGGTTGGTTCATCCTGGAGACACAAAGGCTCCAGGGGGACACTACAGCAGCCTTCCAGTTCCCCCTGAAGGGGAGGGAACAAGGGACTCTACTGATATGACAGTAGGGAATGGTTTCAAACTAAAAGAGGGTAGATATAGATTGGATTTTAGGGAGAAATTCTTCACTATGAGGGTGGTGAGACACTGGAACCTATTGACCAGGGAGGTTATGGATACCCTATTATAGCATGCTTGCCCATGTCACAGGAGTTGAAACTAGATGATCTCCCAGTTCCCTTCCATCTTAAGCCAATCTATGATTCTATAATATAAATAAAGTCACTAAATATCACTGCATGTATAAAGTTTCGTTATTTAAAGTAACCTTTTTTTTTGAATATCAGAAAGATACAACCTTGGACTTCAGTGATTCCTTTGCTGCAGCTTGAAAGCAGTTTTGCACTAAAGGACCAGAGGGTCTTAGTGTACATGTTGACTGTAAGTCATCAATGTGACCTTGTAGTAAAGAAGGCCAGTAGCATGCCAAGGTGCAGCATGAAATGTGTCTCCAGCATAAAGACATAGATGTACCAGAGTGAGACCACTGATTAAGGAATTGGGGCACTCGTATATGAAAAGGCCTGAAAAGAGTTGGGACTGTTGTGTCGGGAATAGAGAAGGCAACAACGCCTGATGGAGGCACGTTTAGGAGCAAAAAAATTTCCCCAGAACGTGATTTGGCAGTTACTACAGAAGGAAACATTTTTTGCTATTTTAGCTGAAACTCATTCAATTGCAAAAATTAATTTGGCCAATGAGCAAACAGAATGGAAACTTCATTGCAGTGCGTTGCCTGGACAAAACGGTATTTCCATACTGCTGACACGGTGACTAGTACAACCAGTCAAAATCATTATACAATATTTTTTTCATCAGTATGGTAAACACATACAGAGGAATTATCTTTATAAACTGTTATATCCATGATGAAGAATGCTAGAAAGTTTTATAAGGAGTTTTACAATCTTCCTGAATTCCTAGGTAATTTGAAGTTACTCAGGCAGTTGCAGGTACTCTTTTACAAAATTTATCTGCACATAATTCACCAAACTCAAGCTCCCCGAGAACAAATGCAAACATTAAGCTAAGACATGAATAGCACATAAAACATGCATCTGATTTCTACATGTATTCCTGGCTACATTCAACTCCTTTAATAATTCAAGAAATGATTGATTGTTGTATCTCAAGGGACAGATGTCTGCCAACAAACCTGGAAGACACAGAATCATATCTAATCCCTTTGTTCCTGACAGCTAAGTCCATACTAACTCATGGAGGATAATTACTTGGGATTTTTCCACCAGTGTGGCTTGTTTCTTTGGCTTTTTTGCCTTATAGTAATCACATCACTTTTGGTGCTGGATTTCACTCATAATTAATACCAGCTATACATAACAGAGGCCTTTGACCTTTCTGCTAATTGTTTTCAGAAGTCTTGAATTGGAATTGCATTGCATAACCAATTGCCTTCGACCAACAAAGGAACTGTCCACACAGTCAGGGATCATGTTAGGGAAGCCAAAGTCCAGACAGAATTAAATCTGGCCAGGGATTATCAAGGGCAGCAAGAAAAGCTTCGATGTCTGTATCAGTGAGAAAAAGAAAATTAAGGGAAAGTCTGGGCCACCTCCAGAAGAAAACTGGTGACCTAGTTAGAAAAACCTATATGAGTCCTCATTATTGGGACTCATTAACAGGACTTTAAACTAGTCCCAAAGGTGGAGGGGGATGTAACTGGGCTTGCCACAGGGGTGTTTGAGGATATCAGCTCAGCACTTGTGGGCAGAACCCTGGTGGCACTGCCACCAATGAAAAACTTCAACTGTTTCAAATGGGTTTTTTGCTAATCATTTTTCCATTAAGCGATCAATGGTGTACACTCAGTTTACTATTACAAACACAGTAACTAATGCTGTATCTGTGTAAAGATTCTTTAGATCTTTTCATTTGCCAAGATTCACAAGTAGGAACATCTGTAGTTACAATTCTGTTATAATAATAAAAATCAAGTATCTTGAAAGTAAAGACTCAAGAGAAATTAATTTACATATTTAACCAAGCATTTTCTTTGTATCAGAAAATGGCACCAATCATTTAACTACTGAGCTGTTCATAAAAGAAGAATTAACATTTTTTTCTTTTTGTAAAGGAGACACGAACAAATCAAACTGCATTTACTTTAGCATGAGACAAAATATATCACCACACAGAAGTGGACAGGAATTGCTGCAGTATTACCAAAACAAAAATGAACAAAAACACACCCAAACTGAGAAGGAGACTGGCTGAAAGATACCCCATGAGGGATCAGGAAATTCTGTATGAGACTATCTCACTATTGTGGGAATAATGCTGTTAATCTACTTGCCAAGATACAGACCATTGCAGCATTAGCAATTTGAGCAGTGGTAAACATCAAGTGGCAACTTCTCCTTGACTGAGATTCCAGTATTTAAAGTGTATTTATGTACATAAATATTAACTCTAATGTGTACTTCAAGTACAAAGAAATGCTCCAGTGGACACTTCATATGGGTTAAACACCACGGTAAGATAGATAAGAATTTTGAAAAATTGTATTTTTTCATAAGTAAATGTCACTGTAATTAGGAAGGATTGACACAGTGTTTTGTGTTATTTAAGACCTATTTTCTTAGTTATTCAAATATGAAGACTTAAAGACTACATAGAATCTGTACATACTCTCAATACTAGTAAATGCAATAGTTAAGAGCACAGGAGCCTGAACTGTGAGGAATGTCCCCAGCAAAATGACACAGCATATCTCCAAAACCTCTTTACAGAGAAAACAGCATTATTTTAAAACTGAAAGACATAAAAATCTAGAGAAAACAAAAATAATTTCCCACACTAAAAAAAAACAAACCTGAAAAAAATTAAATTATATCCTGAAGTGTGTGATAAAATTTGTTATAATATTTTGTGTAATAATTCAAAAACCAAAACACTGAACTTTCTCTAACTACGTGCACCTTCACTTTTTTATACATCAAGCCAATGGGATTCACTCAAAATTCTGATGTAGTAGCACTGAATTTTTTGACTAACAACAGAAATGTCAATCCTTTTTTTTGTAATGAAAATGAAGATTGGTATCTAAAAATATTCGGTTTTGATGTTTACACACACTTACAGAACTACTCAGTTCAACTTCATACCTCAGATATATCTGTAAAAGGGGTAAAACAGCCTAAACAAATGAAAAAAAATCTGAGAATTCTCTCAGGCAGTGTTAGCCTGTAACAGATTTTTTAAAATAATGTTCATCAGGTTTGTAATAGCTCCATAAAACATTTTGCTGCACTTAATCAACTGTCTTTCACAAGACAAAAGCAGACAACCAACAAAACCAAGAGTGCTACAGAATAACAATTTATCCTCAATTATTCCTACAGAAAAACAGAGTTCACAAGGAACTAAGATAAAGTGCTACAAAGGAAATATACATGTATTTCATTAATAAGACATCCCAAGGGAACTTGCTAACAACACTTTTCTCCTTGTGCTGTCGCGCCAGAAATTCCTTAAATGGAATTTCCGATACAGCCTTCCAAATCTATTCCCATACAATGGGAAGCGCAAGAAAACTATTTCAAGAGGTAATAACAATCCTGTCTAATAGTCATCCACATATAGGACTAAACAACAGAATACCAGTGATACACCATTAAGAGTCTCTTTTGATGCAGTCAAATATCTATGTAGATATTTTAAAAATAAAATATATATTTTAAATATATAAGCCAGACAAAGGAATAAATAACAATGCACTAGTCAGAATGTCATGACTTAAACTGTGAAGAGTAGCTCAGCAATAAAAGATACCTTCTTTTTTATCATAAAAATGTTAAAATAATAACTCTGTGGTTGATCATGTGTTTAAAAGGGGGTTAGATGAGGCTTTGTGTACCCTGGTCTAGTGGGAGGTGTCCCTGCATATGTCATGGAGTGTGGAACTAGAGCACGTTTAAGATTCTTTCCAGCTCAAACTATTCCATAATTCTGTGAGCACTACCTCAAAGACTATATCCTAGAACTGAGCTGTGAAGACAATTAATCTGATCAATTTTAGGTGAGTTTTAAACTGCATTATGCCATGCTCTTCAGGACTTAACTCACAATGTCAAATGAGCCAAGCTTTCATGCTCCAGCAAAGTAGAGAATGATTAGTGTCAAGCAAATTTTACTCTGTGGTACCTATAAAGTACATCTTTAGACTCTCCTAGCACAGCATTGATTAAATGGGTATGGATATGAGGACATTAGGTAGTTTTGTTTTCTGATAACTTTATAAGCTTGGTATGCTTTAAGGAAAGTCTAAAACATAGATAGCTGCAAAAAAAACAGAAAGATAATTTAAAAATATTCTTTCAGTAGTCAAGCTAAGAATCACAATAAGGGCATTTTCCTTAAGGACACTTAAGATAAACTCAGTAATTACACATTTGGGCAGTATTTAGGTTCCCTGGACAACAGATATAGACAAAAGCAGCAAGTTTTTCTGCAATCTTCTCATGTATACAAATATTTATAGAACATAAAAAAGAACTTGTCTGCAAGTTCATCTTTCTTGTTTTCTATGTCTAAAAATAAATAAAGCTGTGTGATTAAGAGCACTACAGTTGACAAAAAGCTCAGGGCTCTGCATGAACCTAGATGTATGTGTGTATACTTGTATAAATCTTCCTATTCACAGTTCCCCTGTTATTCTTAGATCCAGCTGTTTACACTCATAGCCAGATGGCACTTTTATGTACCATTCTAATCAAGTACAACATATGACACCATTTTGGAAAAAATTAGCTATAACAGAATAACCACTGGTGCCTCTGAAAATACAAACAAGTCCAAAAAAAGTAATCTGAAAAGCATACGTGAGCAGAACACATAAAGAAAGTTGTGAGAGTGTCTGTGTTTTCACCTTGCTGGTGATCAGTTCTATTATTTTGACATTGCCAGTTTTCAAATGATGAGACTCTACTAAATGAGGTAAACAAAGATGGTAAAGTAGTAACTTGTCACTAGAAAGCAAGCTGTTTGGTAAAAATGTTTAATTTCTGTGCCTGAATGGTTGCATACTACATTACATTACACCCCAGGAGCAAAAACAACCAGAACTGAAAAACACATAGACATTATAAGCAGTTTCCATGTTACTGCTGTTACAAGAATGAGGAAGCAGGAGCCCTGAGTTATCAGATTAGTGGGGAAAAGGGAGTGGACAAAAGGAAGGAGGAATGCTGGGTTAAAAAAAGACAAACTTATAAAAAAGCATGGAAAATTAAAAAGTAAAGGCAGACAACAAACTCTCTATTCTACTGCAGCACATTCAGGAGATTCTAGAGAACCATCTGAAGAGTGCACATCAAGTCAGCTTTTCCTCTTCAGACTGAAGGATAATTCCATTATTTCCTTACCTTTAACAATGAAATTATAAAAATTGTAAAGGAAACATGAATTGGAACAAAACTATTATTATGTTATATGATGCTATTCTGCACTAAAGCAGATCACTTTGTTAATTAAAACTCCAAGTAAATGCTCATGACTTCCTTGAACATTCTGATTTTAGTCAAGCTAAAAGTGAAAGACAGACAGTAAAGACAAAAAAATCTCCAAAAACAAATGTGATTGTGTGGCTATTTGTAACCTAAAGATGGCAATTATTATCCTGGTGATGCTTTATATCTTTCATAAATACTGCATGTTTAACTGCTCTTTCCAGTACTGCAAAATAGTACTGTGTAAGAAAACAGTATCTTACAAATGAGATTCTACAAATAAAGGAAGGAGTGTAGTGCTTTGTAATAAGTGAAACATTTCCTACGAGAATGTGACTGGATTTAATTGATAGTAATTTCTCTACTAAATAAATTATCAGTGTAAGAACTATTATATTCCAGTGGTTGCTACCATGTATCACTGAAAGCATGTACAATCACTTTAAAGAAAAATGTATTAAATACATCTTATGGTACTATGAGACAATGATCCAAGCTGGTGGCTTGTTAAACTTAGAAGTACTGAATAAAGAAGAGAATAACCTTAATTAAGCATATTGGAATATTCAAATAGTATTCAAAATTAATAACCTTCAATCTTCCCACTCAGTAATGATTATATTTGATTTTGCTTAGAATCTTTTTTAAAAAGTTGAGTAAAGTATTGGTTCTTACTAAGACAATTTAATTCATTTGAAAGAAGATGTGTTGGATCACAACTTGTAAGGAAGTACAATGCAGAGATCTGGAAATGCATGGTAGAACAAGAATTAGTACAGACATTGAAAAGCAACACAAAGCTGCTTAATTGCTTCTGCTGAGATGTAGGGCTAACTGATATTGCATTGGACACACCATGTCATGTGGTACTTGGTCTTTTAGTCTACCATCCTCTCAAACCTCTGATACTATTCATTTTGTCAAATGTCACCTTCCTTATACCATGAATATAACAGAATGTGCAATCAATTCTATCTTCAGTATGAGCTTTATTGATGTCTTCAATGTCTTCCACTGTAATTAGTCATGATACACACACTTGCCTGATACAACTCAGTCTTTCCGCTGTTTTCCCTTCCTTCACTATCTAAGAAAGTAGTGGTGTTACTCCCATCCATTCTGATGCCCCTATGCATGAAGTCATGTAGGATTCCTTTGTGGACACATCTATGATTGCCTCACAAATCTGAAAGACTAAGAGGATGGACAGATAACCAGCATTTTGTCTTAGACAAATTCTTACAGTAGTAACATTCAGCTTTGGATCAAATACATGGTTTTTGTCACTCTGTAAGATCAAATGACAGCTAAGTGTCCATGAAACATCTATAGAAAGCATTGCCAAGAGAAAGCACACAATGGCACCTGATATCGTGAGCACTAGTATCCTGTTCATCTCTACTGCTCCTGGCCAAGCTATGTTCTCTGTTGTTCTGTCAATGATATCACAAATCTTCTTCTCACCCTACCTTCATTATTTCCTGTTTGACCAAATTCTAAAATGTATTACCTTTATTTATCATGCACCTGGAGATCTCAAATAGACTGGTATTGCTGAATGAGTGTCAGGTCGGCTGCTAATACAAAATAAAGAAGAATTTTGCACTTGAAAGCTTTCATTAAACTACTAGAAAATATTTACAAAAAAAAAAAAAGAACATGTAGGAAGAAAGTAGGGAAGAGAAAAGGAGAAAAAGGTAAATCATGTGAGTACATTAGGCCAAGAGTGTAAAGCTGACTGAAAACCCAGAGAAATCTATGTACAAAATACACTTTGATTCCCATTGAGAAAGCAGCCAATGAGCTGGTAGCAGTACATGATTAGGTAGCCCACAGAAAACTTAAGCAACTCACAGAAATATCCCATATCGTCTGATTAGGTATTCTTGAGGAAAACACTCAAAGGCTTCTACACTACAGTGTGTAAAAGTCATGTTTGTCCTAATTTCAAACATAAGTAGAAACAGGTTGCATTTTTGCCTGGATATGTTGGCCACTCATAAGCTTTGCCATTGTGCTTTAAAACATCCAAGAGATTGTCAGAAAAGCACCACCTTATGTGCTCCACTGCTGACATGAAAGAAAGATTGGCTAAAATTAATGAGAACACTCACTGCAATGTTCAGAAGGAAAAGTTATTTTACTGTTCGCACCAGACAGAACTTGAGTTTTCCCATCACTTGTCACCTCTCCACAAAGAAAATCTCTGTCTTGCTGGTGCTACCACCTACGTAAGTATCAGTACGTACAGGCATCAATAGTGAAATGTCTGGTTGTCTGAGGCATGTAAGGATTGTTTCAGAACACAATCACTGTCATTACAGACAGCTAGGCTGACTTGCATACTGTGACTTCAGCATACTGTCTTACCTGTTGCAGTAATGGCAAGCCTAAAACTAATGTTAAGAAAAGCAGCAAATATGTAGCCTTAGAGCTTTAAAATACTGTTGATACTCCAGAATGCCATCCTTCCAATGTAACTGGATTCAACAGAGTAATACTCTATTAAATCCCTTTTTTAATGGTTTCTTCTCTGTTAGGCTACCGATTTGCAGGTTACACCACTAATTATATCTGCTGTGATATGAAAACAACAGTAAAGTATGATATCAAAGAGAGTATATTTCTAGTTACACTGGTTCATATCAAAATCACATGTACTTGCATCACATACCTCAAAAGGCCAGGATGAAACTTTCTATTGCCTAGCCAAAAGTACAAGACTATGTGACAATGTTGGCATAAATCTTAAAATAATGAAATACTTTGAAGATTTTTATTGTTTCACATTATCTTGGGAGAAATCCATTAAAGTCTAAGAGCTAGAAATGTGAACAGGTATGCAGGATGTAATGCTCATACTGCCTAATCCATTCAGAGATCTTCAGATGTATTCCTATTGGTCTTCTAAGACCCATCTTTTTCTCCTTCAAATGGTAATGTTTTAGCAAACATTTTCATCTACATTTCTTAATACTGAATTTGGATGACTCTACATATGCCTGGTAAATACAAAAACTATGAGATTATAAATTCTGTGGCAAAATTAACACATAAAAGTTCTTTTTCTCTTTATTCATTCTACAGATCCAATGTGACTGTGTTCAGACCAGTTTATGTAAAAATCTTTTCCCTGTTCTTGAGTTATTTCAGTACATCAGACAAACAGTATTATAAAGTTCGTTGTCCTCAGGTGATGAGACCAAGCACTGATTTGAAGTAGATGAATGGAGCAATTTAAAGATGTATAATTGCTGCAGGAAAGAAGGGAACAGAAAATGTACTAGAATACTCACTTTGACGAATCTATGAAGTATATTACAAGAGCACCAATACTAAGAGCGAAGACTAAGACAACCTAAAAAAGAAAATAAAATAGTCATTATTTAACAGTGTTAAAGTGAAACATTCATTCTTTTACACTAAAGAACAGGCAAATAAATCTTAAACTAGTTTTTTGTTTAGATTTTCAGCTGTCATTTTCTTCAGAGTGCTATTCCTACTTGAATTTCAAACCTTCTACATTATTATCGAATGCTTTATTGCACTGAAATAAAGAGACACAGACAAATACTAGCTCAGGTAAAAACTATATTCAATTAGGTCCCAGATCCTAACCTCTGCTAAGCTATATTCTTTCATTCTATTCATTCAAACGTGAAAAGTGTTCATTCTAAGTACACTTACTGTAACAACAATGTAGAAGTTTGTCACTCAGTGCTATAGCAGTACATGAAGCTGTGTGGGACCAAAGTCAAACATGCACATATTTTCCAATAAAAGAACAACCCTACCACATTAATTTCTTAATATTTTGTTATCACTACAACTTGTTTTAAAATTATATTATCCTAAAAGTTTAAATTAATTATTCATTCCTCTTATATCTCACTGATCATAACTTTTTGTTTTGTGGATGTCTGAGAAAGTATGTTGCCTGAGTAGAAGTACATGTTATCTCACACATTATCACCCAGATGAGTGAGATCTGTCAGTCACATTTGAGCACAAAACTCTTCAATAAATTTTTATTACCAAAATCTAATAAAATGTTAACATCTAAAGTTTAAATTTTGTTTGATTAAGCGATGCTATTGATCAAATATGTAAAGGTGTTGCAAAGTGAAATAAATCCATATTATAATTCAAATTATATGGTAAGTCTCACCAAATCATAATAAACTAATGTGGTGAATAGAACTTGGCAGTATACAACTTGCAATATACTTTAAATTATGCTTAGCAGTGATCCCAAGGACCACTTTTCTCTGAATTAAATTATTAGGAATCGAACTGATCATGCACATCCTGCCTCACCATTTGCAGTATTTCTAATCACACAGTATCAGAGTTTGGATCTGAACTGAAATTGCTCTATTGTGTAGAAATATATATATATCGATACATTTCAAAGGACGTCTTTATAATTTATTTTTTTACCTAGCAAACCAAGGTGCTCAGAGTTCTGGGGATACAGTGCTTACATTTTGGTGAAAATTTTTATTTCACCCAAACCAATTTTATCAGCTGTTCACTCTTAGATGGATGGATGACAAGCATTAATGGTGATGATTTAGCCTACATTCTGTGGAATCATTTATATACTAAGAACACCATCAAAGCTACTATTAAATACAGGTATCTCTTTAAAAATATAAACAAAAAAACAAACATCAATACCAAAAAAAAAACCCACCAAAGCACCCTAAAATTGAAACAGATTCAACTTGTGACAAGGGTTTTGAGCAAAAGAATTTCAGAATGTCCTTCTAATGTTGAAAATTAAATTTTAGAAAATAAACTAGCCATCTCTTTGAAAGCCTGCAACAGTCTTCTCTTTCTTTCAAGTTTTACAAAGTATACAAGCAATATCTGACTTGCTTTATTTTGCATACCAAGTCATTGTGACTGAATCACATTAAGTCATCACTACTATCCAGTGAGTCCTCTAGAAAACAATCCAGCATAACTGTATATTAGCCTTACATTTCAGTTATGTCCAGTCCCTTAAAAATCATGTTCCATAGATTCTGGCTAAGACCTTTCACAACAGTTAAGGAACTGAAATGCTCCGATAAAAATGCAACTAAAATGGAAATAGCTAAATTGTGCAATAAGTTCCAAAAACACATGCTACACCAAACAGTGAGATATGTAAGAAAAACTACACCATTCCCCTGCTGTAATACATACCTGATTTCAAAACAAGATTTGTTTTTTGTTGTGGGAATGGGTAGTTACTATGGAATATTTGCTGCATATCCTTAAGTCTTTGATTAAAAAAACCCAACAAAATCCAGTCACAGAGCTCAACAAACATGTACAATTCCCTTTTGAGGCAAATAAAGTATCAAGGAAACTAAAAACATTTTGTGCTCCACTGCCAGCAAGATGTTACAGAAGACCTATGAGTGCTCTGTTGCAGCTGAACAGCAGCCAAGCTCCAATCACCCTTGTTAAGGACAAAAGAACTGGGGAAAACAACAATCAAACCTGCAAGTTTTAATAAGGGTGCAGCAGCATAATAAAACTGCAGGGAAAGTATAGGCTTTGAGAAAATACTATCAGGATTAAGTCATGGAAACCATAAAGGTGACGAGCACACCCTCCAGAGCTGACCGAAGTAACGGAAGGATGGCAGTGAGAATCCAACAGGTGTCACTGTTTCACTTACAACTGCACAGAACGGCCTCACTAAGAAACATGGGGAAAGGAAAGGCTGTTCAAGTTCAAGAAGGCTACAGCTGCTACATCCATAACAACGGGTAACATAAAGACTCTAGAGTAAGAATTTGAATCTTGTGTTACCCTGGAACACGGAACAGGCCTCACTGAAGTTCAAAGCCAAATTCTTGCTTAAAGAATATTGAACTATCCAAAGATCAATTACAAAATTACTCAGAAGTCAAGAAATCAAGCAGGAAATAGAAAGAGGGACAGTTATCTTTTGTTAGCCTACAGTACTGCTTAGAATATATTAATTTGTTCATTATTAATTGTTTTAGAATGTCACTTGATTTTAATTCTTTCATCCATACAGTAAATTCTGTTAATGAACTACTTCTCTTTTTCGTATGATGCTTTAAAATAAAATAAACCTCTATTACCTTTCCTGTTTTAAATTACTTCAGACGAATACAAATTATCTCTTTTGACTATAAAGTGAACCATGTCCTCAAGGATGTACTTACTTTGGAACACTAAAGTTTGCATTAGTAAAATGCCCATATCCTGATGATTGAAACTAATTTCAATGAAATTTTAAAGAATTTAAATACACAAAACGAACTTCCATTAACTATAAAATGTAAATCAATTGTATTCAAGGATAACCAGAAGGGCTTCTTCAAGTGTATCATTAGCAAAAGGAAGACTAAGGAAAACATGAGCCTGTTGCTGAATGCAGCAGCTGCCCTGGAGAAGGATACAGAGAATGCAGAGATACAGAATGCACAGAACCTCATGCTTCAGTCTGTATCGCTAAGGCCAGTCCTTAGGAATCTCAGTCCCTAGAGGTAAAAGAGAAAGTCCAGAGAAAGGAAGACTTTCCTCTGAAGAGAATCTGCGTTATAAAACTGTTAGGATAACTAGATACCCACAAATCCCTGGGCCCTGACAGAATGCGTCCACAAGGGCTGAAGCAGCTGACAGATGTCATTGCTAAGCCACTCTCCATCATCTTTGAAAGGTCATGGAGAAGCTGCTCAGGACTGGATGAAAGCCCGTGTCAGTGTAGTCTTCAAAAAGGGCAAGAACACAGATTCAGGAAATTACAGGTCAGTCAGCCTCACTTCCACTCCTGGAAAGGTAGAGGGTATGAGGAACGGTCAGCATGGATTAATAAAGGAGAAAATCATACATGATCAATCAGACCACTTTCTATGATGACATGTCCAGACAGATAACATGACGGGAAAGCAGTGGATGCTGTCTGCCTCAACTTTATCAAGGATTTTGACACTGTCTTTCATGGCATCTTCACAGTTAAAGTGTGGGGTGAATGACTGGATAATAAGGTGGATTGAGAGCTAGTTGAATGGAACTGTTCAGAGGACTGCAATATGTTACAGTTTAGCACTGTTCTTTTAACCATACAGAAGCTAAACCCTTGCCTTTCTTAAAAGTACCAGATCCAAACTTTGCATCTTTGATAGCTGTATTAAAAACTTCTCAGAAACCCAGATTTGAAAAATGTTTGCATGAAAATCAGTTTCTTTCAATTACATCTCTGCTTTTTTTATTTTTTTAGTATACAACAAGGAGCTAACAAAAATTTAATTAGCTATTAAATTCTGCAGTACCTAAATTAGTCACCAACATCCATTAAAATGAGTACTGAAAACCTAATCAGCTTTACAAAATTCTTTGATTACTTTTCCCTTTTGATAAAACTCATACAGAGGTATCATTTACCAAGAAAAGTCATAATTTATCCAAAACAGGAGGTGAGGAGAAGCAAGAAATGACTACCTGATAAACCAATAGGCAGGAAAGCCTCAGTTAATTTTTCTTTTATATTCATAAAAAGGATTTCAATTAAAAAATAAAGAGCAGCCATCAAGCAGGTCAGCATGAGCTCTGGACGATGGTCATGAGCAATCAAAAAATCTGGTTATTCTTCCTGGTTCTGCACCCATGTGCTACATGGCCTACTTGACTGCTCCAAGCTTTCAGTTCTCACTCTTGCTTATGACTGGTAAGGATACTGCATGCCAAGTCATTAGAGCAACCACTGTCTTTCATTATAGGTGGTTGAAATGGATCTAGCACATTTGAGAGACCTCTACTGCTGTCAAAATAATAAAAAGCCTGAGTAGCACACAGTAACAGTATCAGTGCCTCTATTAAAGCAAAAGTGTTTTATTAAAGTGTTTTATTTAAATTGAAAGCTCTCAATACCTCTTTTACTATGATGAACTTGTTTATCTTTCTG
This sequence comes from Upupa epops, assembly GCA_013397515.1. Taxonomy (NCBI): domain Eukaryota; kingdom Metazoa; phylum Chordata; class Aves; order Bucerotiformes; family Upupidae; genus Upupa; species Upupa epops. The sequence goes on from VZRI01007393.1 coordinate 90,951, forward strand.
GAATTACATTTTTGGTCGCATTAAGCCACTGTTCAGTATAGTAGGTTTTTAATTTATTACGGAAACTAAAACAAAGCATTTAATGTAAATACATTTTTAAAATAAAGTGCACAGTATTTTATCTCTTTCTACAGATTTGAGTAATAGTGCTAATAAATATAGAAACAAAATTTTGGGAGAGAAAACAAGTAAACCAGATACAGAGGAGTTAGCAAAAAGAGAAAAGATAGACACATATTCAGTTCCCACATAATTCAACTTACGCATCAGAATAGTAGTTTGAGTATTACCTGAAAAACACAGGTAAAATGCATGGTAAAGGCCTAAACTATGATGAGCTTTCCTAACTATTCATAACTGTAATGAGTAATTAAGGTAACGGGTCACTGGGAGTAGAATATGTGACATTCTGAATACCATCACACAAAAAAGAATTCACAAATTCAGCCTATCTCCATCATTTGCATTTTATTCTCTCAGCAATAAAAGATTCAACTTTGTTACATATACTCTAATACAATAATTCCCATTTGAGCAGACTGCTGAAAATTAATAAGTGTCTGTCTTATTGAAGGGATGCTGTGCAATCAAAACTGAGGTATCATTACAGCAGGCACCAGACACAGGAATATCAAAAATCAAAGTAGCAAATAACCCAAGAAAATTCATATCTTAATGCCCTTTTGTTTTCCCCAATCATGTCTGAGGAAAAAAGAAATACCTTCATGTCCTAGTTCCATATGTACATGCTTCTAATATATGTTAACATTTCAGCTTTTATTTTCTTTCTTTATACAAACTGATTATTTCTTCAACTTTCTACTGACTTACTGACTATAAAATGACAATTTCTGTTCAATCCATAAATTTTAAAAGACTGAGATTTTCTAATTAGTGAAAAAAATACAAGACAAGAAGTCCCATCTGTTAATGGTGCTCTGTAGCTCGAAGTTAATTAGGTTTGCTGGGAGAGTGCCTGGCAGTATGATCAATTCAAGTGCATGCAACTTTTCCAATTCAGTATTTAATTTCATTAGTCAAAAAACCAGCGGTACTTTCTATCATAATGTGCCACTTTTTGAAACAAATACACAGCATTATAAGTAGTATTTTTTCACCCAGCCTAAAAGGTCGTTCCACCCTGATTACCTAGTAACCACTCAAATAATCTCCCACTAATGTCAACAAACATAAAGTTCACTTTTCACCAAGAGATGAATGACTGGCTCTACAGTCATGCTAATCAAAAGAGTTATGTTGTCTACAAACTATTCTTTCAGTTGTCAGTGTTCTCATTTTCAAGTTCCTCATAGTCTGACTGCAGATAAGGGCCACTTTTTAGAGGAAAGAGAGACTGAGCTCTCAAACAATCAAATCATGCTAACTGAAAAGCAAACAACTGCAAAACTGCTGCACAAAGGCAAAAGAGACCAGCTTTAGAACATGGTCCCTCTACCATACACAACACAGAAGGAGCACACATAATTAGGATGAACTCACAGGTTCATCCTCAGTGCTAGGCTTATGGTGTCATGCCCAGAAATAAATTATGTGCTAATTAATTAATATTTTTGGCTTTATGTGCCTGTATTTCAGTTGTGACAAAGGGCCTTTTACCTCCAGATAAAGAATTGGAATGAAATCACTTCAGATACAGCATGATGATTTGCAGGAGCTCACTGTACCTCAAGTCACACCGCCTACTATCAAAACATCAAAAGTCTTCTTGGAACAGTTAGATTATTAAAAACTGACACCAATCACCAAAATAAATGCAAGGAAACAATGCTAAAGAGAAATGAGGAAAATTACTTTGATGAACTTACATAACATTGTATTTTTGAAAGTAACCTTTGCAATAATGTTTTTCCTCCTTTTTTCTCTGGTGGTGTTTGTCTCTTGTTTAAAAGCCCAAATTGATGGAATTTTGTGCAACCTGATCTAGATGGATCTGCTTTAGCAAGTGGTTTGGACTAGATGATCCCCAAAAGCCCCTTTCAACCCCCACCGTTCTGTGATTTTGTGCAATTCTGTTTGTCCTTCAGTCATTGCACCCAAATATATGGACAGCTTCAAGTGACAGCTGCAGGAAAAAAACCTCTCACGCCAATCTGTTTTGAAGACTGAAAAATTGACTGCTTTAACCATTAGGTATAAATCTAAACCTACCTAATCACACAGCTTATATGAAAGATTGTGAAGACAAAAAGCTGCCTTTGGTTAATACACAAAGGAAAATTCTAGAGAGATCAAGCCTGAGCAGTGACTGCAAATTACAGCACTGACATTTTAGTAATTGTACACACTTAAGATGCATGATCATTCTGTACAAGAGCATATATCTCAAATAATATGAAATCAGAAAATAAAACCAACAAAATCCCTTTCTAGGGGCTACTTCAGAATATAAATCTGATCAGCACTGTTAATTTCTCATGGTAACATAAAATACAGGCAATGTGAGCTCTTTGCTTTTTAGACTAATTTGAACTGAAAAGCCTGCCAATTAATTATTTGACACATCATGAGATATGATAACTGTATGTAATTAGATAATAAAATTTGGCAATTTCACTGGAGCATCTAAAACTGAAGTAGACAAATGTTCAGGGTTGTTGCAATCTTGATTTATGGGGAAGCATGCACTCATGGTGAGAAAGCTGTTTTCAACTGGTTGAAAATACGTTCATATAGTAGTTTCTGCTCCTCATAAAAAACATGAGCATTGATCTCTGTTTTTACCTTACATAAAATCTGAACAGGAGTAGTTCTATGTTACTTTAGGAGAAATCTTGACTCACAATATGGTACAAGTCTGCACTGCTACACAAAGTTTTCTTCATGCTTTGATATTTCAGACTCAGAAGCCTGTAATACCATTGATTATGGGCATTGCAGCTTTTCATACTGTAATTGTCAAGGAAATGTTAATGGTATGTAGTGAGTATTTTTAATCTGCAATTATGATCCAACAGTATATACCAACTTACAAGAAATTCACATAGGGAATCAATGATTTGCAACTACCATTAAAGACCAATAATATAGCAAGCAAAATTAATTATTTTCCCATGACAAACATTTACATGTGGTGAATGCTTTTTCTGTTTTTTAAGAACTATGACAGAAAAGCAGTTAATCTATAAGGATGTAAAGACTGGTTTACTCAGCAAATCTGTTTCCTGCAGATGAGTTTTCCTGTGTTGCTATTTAGCTATAATTCTAAAAGAGAAAGCATTTTTATGAGCCTTTTAATATGTTTTAAAGGTATAATGTTTATCATAGGATTAGAGTCTTGAGGAACCAACATCCATTGTAGCTCTCTATTTTTTTTATATCTCTTTTTTTATATTTATATTTTTTTAACATCTCTTTTATTTACTATCCATGTTTAATAAAACAATACAACAGTGACCACTGAATCTGGCCTTGAAACCAACTGCTACCTCACCTTTTCTCTTCCTAGTGATGCTACTATATTAAGTCTTTTAATTTTTACCCTCTGGTGTCATGGCTTTCAATGTTCTTTTGACACAGTATTAAATTTCATTCAAAGATAACTTTTCAAAGTCATCTCTTCTTCTGGGTCCATAGCTTTTTGCATCTTTACCTGGCTTTGGTAAAGATGCCTGTAGCATCTCCCATCACTCCCATCAGCATCCTTATGATTCTTAGAGATGCCCTCTTGAGGATAGAGACTAGAAAAGTGACTGTTTTCCTGTATGCTTTATGTGGTAAATTATGAAGCTCTAAGACTGTACGTACGAGAGGGATCTTAGCCACAGACATATAAAGAAAAAAGTAGAGAACGAGAAACACACAACCTCATGTTATAGAATCACAGAAATGCTTAGGTTGGAAAAGACATTTAAGATCATGTTGTTCAGCAAACTAACTTTACCAAATCCACCACTAAACCACCTCTGTAAGTTCCATATCTACATAGCTTATAACCACTCCAGGGTTGGTGAGTCAAACACCTCCCTGGACAGCCTGTTCCAATGTCTGATGACATTGCAGACAGCAATAAGGTTGTCAGTCTCTTTCTTCAAACTAAATAGCCACAGCTCACTCAGACCCTGCTCATAAGGCTTGCTCTCCAGACCCTTCACCAGCCTTGTTACCCTTCTCTGAACATGCTCCAGGACCTCATTGTCTTTCTTTTAGTTGACATTTGCAGAGGTATATTTGAACTGTATGGAGTTAATGAAATGGAAAAAAATTAAACTAAACTAGCTGAATAATAGTTTATTCATAATTTTCATTTCTGAAATATTTTTACTGAAGAAGTAGTGTAATGGTTAAATACATTCAAAAAATAATAAAAGCCACCCCCTTCTTAGTATCTCCATCAAAAAAAAAGAGTGAAGGCTGAATAAAAAATACTGTTCAAATATTTAACGTTTTATAAGAAGTCTTAAACTGTTAAATACAATATTTCCCTCTTTAGAAATGTAACTTCCTACCAATTGCCTCAGAATACTAGATTTATATATATAACCCTTTATTTAAGTGTGGACAATTTTACCTACTCATTAAAATTCTTTGATTCCAGGCAAACAATACATTCACTTATGCTCAGTTCATCAAGACCATATAGACTAGAAACTTTTTTAAAGTTTAGGAAAGCATTTAATATCCAAGACAGAAAAATATACAGTGTCTGATTTAAAAAATAGCTAGTTTTCCTCTGTAATGAGTGGTCAAAACTCAAAAAACATCCTAACTGATGAAAATTTCAGTCAGTTAGCTTGAGAAGATAGCCATTTTTATATTAAAGCTTCAACACTCCTGAAGGACTACCAGCACTTGTAAAAGCAGTTGAGTGAGCCATTAATTGTTCATAAACAGATATATCATGGAAATACTACAGTTAGATGACTTTATAAAAAGATTAAATGCAGATTAAAAGCTGATTTCTGAGGACAAGTTGTGCTGAATTTTCAGGAATATTGCCCATAAACTCCTAGAAACATTACAGCTAACCAACAGTATCATAATTGTGTTCAGTACTACAAATAAAAAAAAATCAAAAAAATCAACTAGTAACTTCTGCATCACCTGCAGTCTACTCATGAGAGTAGCTATTAATTTTAGTTCATGATGAGTCTTGCCAAATTGTATAGATTTGGTCTGTCATTGTAGTTCATGTCTCTTTCTCCAGTGACATGATAATATGAACAAATGAAACTTCATTTAAAAAAAAGAAAAAACCCCAAAATATCCCAAAATCCAACAAACCAACCATCAAAACCAAACCAACCACCCCTCTGTTATAAATTGAAGGTAAAAAACTTTCATCAGAGTGAATCATATTAATTGTTGAAATACATGAATTTAACATGAAGAAAACTCACTGTTTTAAAAATTAGTTTGAGAATAATTTTAATATAAAATCTGGCTTGATAAAAATTTTGTAATCTGTAATATTGACAATATACATTATTACATGGTACAAAGATGGTGAAAAGTCACCTGCTCTTCCAGGATTTTTTTTTTATTTTCTAATAATAATTACCAAGAAGAGTAGAATGTTTTAATAGATATAATTATATACAACAACTGAATCAACTGATCCTCTCAGAAGTTTTCAGAAATAACAGGTTTCTTTATGCTTAATAGCATTATATTTTAAGAAAATAAAATAAAGTACTTAAGCCGTACTTATGTGGAGGCACACATATAGGCAAAAGAATTTAATCAAAGATGGGAAGTTCATTAATTTCAGAAAAGACGGAAGTCAAGGGGCAGGGTAGATACCTTAGATGGATTAGATTTTATTAATTAATTTTCTTAAAATAATATTAGAGTATAAAATCTCAGTCATTGAACATGAGAATCTAGACTGCATTTCTCTCAATTCCTCTAATTAGAGATGTTCTATTTTGTATAAATAATTAAATATTCTTTGGAAAAGGAGCATGCCATGTCTCCCACAACCAGTTGAGTGTGATAATTAGCAGACGTTCCTGAGAGTTTTTACATTCTGTGTTACTAAACAGCATATTGAACATTGTGCAGAAATGGTCAACGCTTTACCACTGAGATTAAAGCTTTTTATGTGTTAATGTTGGTTGATGTTTGGTGGATTTTTTGCTTAAAATCTTACAGACAACATTTAGATTAGGCCATTTTTTACTTTATTACTGTTTAGAACCACTATGAAAGTGACTCATGGAAAGCTACATCCCTAAGGACAGTGCAAAGGCACCTCATTACAATTAGTGTTTCTATTATCAGATAGCAGGAATTGCATACTTCAGGTGTAAACATAAGGAGGTTCCCCTTTGAATTTTATATGTTGTTGTCCTGTGCAAGATATGAGATTTCAGTAATATATACCATTATCCAAAAATACCTGAACACATTTTGGTAGATTACTTTCAAGGACTCAAGCTGCACTACAGAAAAGTATGCATGTCACAAAAGCTAAAGTTCAGTCATCAGTGCCCTGACTTTTAGGCCAAATCCTCTATTTCAAAACACATTTGTCCACATCCATGAAAAGCAGAAGTAAGTTTTGCTTTCCTATAAATCTCTGAACTAACTTTGCTAGTTTGTTTAAATTAAATTTTCAGATCTATGTGGATAGGTATGTATTTTATTATTTCATTTACACAAAAACTTGATGATGATGGATAATAACTAGCAAATAGTAACTTTTCGAACTATATGAAAGGTCACAGGAAATTGGTTTTATAGTTGCCAATTCCACTTATTTATCTATTTTTTTACAATGAACTGTATTAATTTTTGTGAAAGAAAATACTGACATTGTGCTGAGGCTAGCAAATTACGAGGAACTTCATTTCATGAAAACAAATTGCATTGAGACTGCCAAGAAAAAAAACTGTGATGCACTAGACATCAAAAGAGGGCATTTAAAGCCCAGCTCTATTTAATATGCAACAAATTCAAGAGTCTTATGCCTTTACCATTAAGCTTTAATAAGTAGTTGTCCATTTTAGTGAGATCTGCACTAACGATTATTTGGCTTGTTACTGGCTTCAGACTTGTGTTTTCTTTACACAAATTTATTTAGGATATATCTTTACCATAAAGTATTTGTTAAGTAAAGCCAATCCCTTAAGATAAAATTCTGAGGGCATTAAATTTTGAAATGTATACAATAATAAAGTACCTTTCAAGATTAAGTAACCTCCTTACAATACACCCAAAAAGAGTTTCTACAAGAAAGAAAGGAAAATAAAGTTTAAAAAAATGAAAACCCAGAAAAATAAAGGAAAATGGGGCCCATAGTAAAGAAAAAGGAATAATGGGGCCCATAGTAAAGAACAAGGAATAATGGTTTTAAACTGAAAGATCATAGATTTAGGTTAGATACAAAGAAGAAATTATTTACTGAGATTGTGATTGCAAAAGGTTGCCCAAAGTAGTTGGGACACCCCACCCCTTGAAGTGTTCCAGGCCAGGCTGAATGGGAATTTGAACAACCTGATTTAATGAAAGATACCACTGTCCATAGCAACGACGTTGGAAAAGTTCCATTCTGTGATTCTGTTATTCTAAATGTTCATTATTTTTCAGCAGTTACAAAGTCATGCTAATTTTAAAAGATACTTTACTCTTCCAGTTAACTACAGACTTTTCTGTTCCAAGAAGCAAGATTAAAGTGCAGCAAGCAGAGGTGTAAAATCAGATATTTAGATTGGGATGATCTAAGCACCACTCATTTCAGGTTTTATGCAGGACTTGGCATTCCACTGCTATTCAAAACACTGAAGGATAAGGACTATTTTATTTACGATATGAAGGGAACTTTAAGTGAAAACAAAAGAATGCTTGATTAACTTAAAAAACAGTCTGGATTCCAACAGACAAATACTTGTTATGCAAGGTATTAAAGACCAGACTAATTTAAGACTTAGGATACAAAATTGTATTTTAAATTTTATTTGATTTATTTTATCATGTCCTCTACTCCTTCAAGGACAGATATATTCTTTCATACAGACCCTGAGTCCTCATAAAAACCTGGAGGAATTTTATAACTAATAAAGCCTGACACTCAATATGTGCTATTATTTGGGCGTGTCTGGTAGAATAGCTTTAAAAGGTATTTCCCAATACATTTATTATCCAGCCTTACCAAGAACAAAGTAACTTCAGATAGATATCAACCATTCATTTCTTAGCAGTTTCAGTAAAGAACCTGCTCTGGAAGGCTCTGGTACTGGTTTCTGACAGACAGTAAAATATAATTTGGATTTGCAAATATAACACTGGCAAGTAGATGTGGTGATAAAACAGGATATAATCCATTTAGAGCAAGTAAACTCACATTTTAGCAGTAACAGGAGATAATACACTTTCTTTAAGAAAAATTTTACCTGGAGACCTGCTTTAATTGATTATGAAGCAGCAAGGAGACATTTCAATTTCTTTTACAGTGGATACTGCTGAAGAACATGATTAAACAAATCAGCATAACCTCCTTGGAGGATGTCTAAGAGCTCAGAAGTTCCCTGATATTTCAGCCTGCAAACCAGAGAAGATGAAAACCTTATAATCATCTCTGTGCCAAAACACCTTCAAGTGCTTTGGCAATTCAGATGAGCGTTTATATATTAGTATAGGTTTCTTTGTTACTGTCAATTAATGGTAGACCTGTGTTTATTTCAGATGTGCATTAACATCAGTCTTTATTAAAAAAAGGATCCTAATTAATAACAGGTACAGAGGACATGTCAATTATCAGGATTCATCAATATCCATAGGCCAATTCCAGGAAAATTTCATCCAGCTAAAGTGTTGCCCTTGACTAAGATGACAGCAGCTACATGGCAGCACTGTTCGTAACACAAAACCAAAACTACTATGTGAGAGTTGTTCAATGTAGTCTATTTCTTAATGAAAAGACATTCCACAACTTACCTACTTATGCAGAGAAAGCATTTTTTTTTCCTAAAACCTATGAGAACATAAATATGAGGATAAGGACTGACATGTCTCTCAAAAAGTGTTTCATCTGTATATCTGGAGACATGGACAAACACATATCCTAAATTAGCACCTCAGTTTCCAGGTGCTTCAATCTATTTCAATTTGTGGGCTTTAGAAGAGCAACTGATAAAACAACTTCTAATACATTGCAAGTATTAAATTTTCTGTATATTCTAATAAAACTTTAAAATGTATGTTATGTATTTCCAGAAAAATGTATTCTTGCAGACTTACAGATTGATGAAACCAGTTTGATTTTTAAATCTTTGCTTTTCACTTTTATAGCTTTATTTTTTGTTGAAATCAGCCAAATAAACATTTGCTTTCTCAACTGGGGTGACACTTGTGTTCTTATACTTTTTTAGATGGTTAGAAGAATCCTTGTAAAAGGAGTCTGAAAGCTACATCCCTATGAACGAGATGATGTTGACTTTGTGTTCAGTTTAATTACCATCTCTTTCCTTCTGTGGTATTTTTTCAAGATCTCCTGTTTTCCACTCATCCTAATACAATTTTTTTTAACTAAGGGGTTTAATGCACTGAAGTTCCTACTAGTGATCCCCAGGATCCAATCTACCTCCTCAAGCAGCCACTGTTCACAGCCAATGTGGTTGCTAGAAGGATTTTCACTAGGGCATCTAGTGATACAAGAAGGGGAAATGGTTTCAAGTAAAAGAGGGTAGATTTAGATCAGACCTTAGTAAGAAATTCCTCACTATGAGGATGGAGAGGCACTGGAACTAGTTCTCTGGGGCAGCTGTAGATTCCCCCTCCCTGAAAGTTTAAGGCTGGGTTGGATGGGGCTCTGGGCAACCTGGTCTAGTGGGATGTGTCCCTGCCCATGCCGGTAGGGTTGGAACTAGATGATCTCTGAGGTCCCTTCCAACCTAAACCATTCTATGATTTTATTATGTAACTGTATGCTGCTTCTCTTTTATAACAATTTTTTATTTTACATAATGACAAAAATAAATATATTTTAATTTTAAATAGTCTTTTCAGCCCTAAGGTCTTTGTCCATAAATAGACCTTGACCTAAATACTCTGTGATTAGGCAAGCCCTTAAAGTTACAGTTAAAAGCATTGCCTGCAAAGGATTGGAGTAGACAGGTAGTCACATTTTCTACCAAACTGTGACCTTCGTCTAACACAAATGTCAATGTTCATTTAAGAACGGTGTGTATACAAGTAAAGCAGCACTCAACTGTTTTTCTTTTTTCCATGTGGCTCAGCATATTTGATTTCACCCAGTGCCATACATAATAAGAACCATCTAATGAAGCTTTGCAATGCTCCATTTCACTGAATGAAAAGTTAGACAAATACTCCCTCAGTGCATATGTAACTTCTGTCATTGCTAATGAAGCCTAATTACACTCATCGGTCCTATTCAACACTTTCTATTCAACTTATTGACTGCAACAGGACTTGTGCTTTAGCGTGCAGCACCAACTAAAGCCCACATAAAAGAAAACAATAGTCTTATCTCCATGTGATTAGATTTTTGTTCATTTTCCAAATGTTACTTTTATTGAAAGCTTGGAGAATGGCAAATATAATCTGCTCTAAAGAAATAAAAAAACAGATTAAAATGTAATAATATTTATTTAAATTAAATAATTTTGCCTTCTCTTTGTTTTCCATTGTATCCTGGTAATGGAGTCAGGAAAATATTACGTGTATTTTTCTACAGACTAACTGGAGCATTTTAGAGCATCAGTCTTCTACTGCAAGTGTACACAGAAGAGAAGCATCATAATCACCTTGCTGCAAAACAAATTACCATGAAAAGATGCAAACCCAAATAAATCTTCTGCTGTAATCTTGTAATACAAAGAACTAGTAAAAGAAGAGGAGAAAATAATGTATTATGAGGACTTATTAATTTATGAGGAATTACGGTTATATGTTTATATGTAATTAATATTACATATTAAATAATTAATATTACATATTAATTAGGCCAAAGCATTGAAAATACATGCAAGTTTTTCAGCTATAACTAGGGCCTAAACATTTCACAGCTTCCTAATATAGTAATTCATTGCAGAACAGGGACCCAAAATCTGAACTTTTATTTAACTATTGTTGCCATTTACTCTAGAAATGGGGATAGCAGAATGGATGATCACTGCACAGAGACTGATAACTTGATGTCCAGATAGAGATTGGTGACAAGTGGTATCCCTTAGTACCCCACTTGTGTACAAGTACACAAGTCTGTACAGCACAGACAAGGGGTCTGTACCCACACTAGTGCTGTTTATTATCTTTATCAATGACACAGAGTATGGGATGAATTATGCTATAGTTCACATCAAGCAGAGCAGTGGAGTTGAAGCATGCAAAGGACAGGATGCCATCCAGAGAGACCTGGACAAGCTGGAGAAGCAGTCCTGTATGCATGTCATGCTTTACAAGGCATTTGACACTGTCCCAGACATCAAGAGAAGTGTGGCCAGCAGATCAAGAGAGGTGATTCTCCCCCTTTACTCTTGTGAGATCCCCACCTTGAATACTCAATCCAGTTCTGGTGCCCCAACGTAGGAAGGACACCTACGTGTGCTTCAACACTCCAACAAACAGAATTGTTGGAGGGAGTCCAGAGAAGGGCTACAAAACTGATCAAAGGGCTGTAGTACCTTTGTTGTGAGGGCAATCTGATGAAGCTGGGGTTGTTCCATTTGGGAAAGACAAGACTCCTAGGGCACCTTAGAGTTGACTTCCAGTACCTGAAGGGAACCCACAGGAAAGCTATTAAGGGACTTTTTCCAAGGGCATCTACAAATAGGACAAGGGGAAATAGTTTGAAAATGAAGGAAAATAGGTTTAGACTTAGGAATTAAGTTCTTCAACTTACAGAAGTTCTTCAGCTTATAGTGGAGAGACTGGAATAGATTGCCCAGAGAGAAACTGGATATCCTGATCTTGGAGGTGTTCAAGATCAGGTAGGATGAAGCCTGGAGCAACAAGGCCTAGGATTTTATTGATCTCATAGGTTGTTTTGGAGCATATTCATTCAGTAAGAAGCATCAATTATTATAATTGAACTGAGGGAAAAAGCCCCAATGTAAAGTAATGCCCAATTCTAACATTAATTATGGAGGGGGTGGATATTTTTCCTTTTCCTTTTTTTAAACAGGAGGAGTGTCCTGGGTTCAAATGAAGGTCTAGATTGGTTATGGGCTAGTGCCTGCAATTCAAGAACACCAACCAGCTCCTTCCAAGAATTCAACAGGTAATGAAGCAACTTTGCTAGAAAGGGGAGGGGGGAACGGGACACACACATGGCACTCAGCCCAGTAGAGCTCTGTCTGTCAAGAGACAGAAGAAGAAAGGAAGAAATACAAAAGTCCACCCTATTTTATAGTATCTGTCCACCAATCACCTGTGGGGTCAGGTCACTGTCACGGATATGATTGGAAAGCAATCTCTGGTTTCAATATAAAATGCACTTTCAGCATAAAAGCACAGATTCAAACACCTGAAAATTTGGCAAATTTTCAAATTACAACAAAGGGTATCATGGTTTTCTTGTACAGTGACCTTTATTTATTTTGTCAATAAACGCTTCATTTTTCTAACATATTTCATGCCTCCAGAAACTCCACTTCTGGGTTAAAGTCATAGCCTGATGATATTATTAGCCTAAGAAATTAAGGACAACTAAATGTTAGTTAAGGGTGTGCAGCGTTTTCTAGAATTCTTTTCCTATTAAATGCTCATACTGTAGTTTTTGCCTGAGCTCCACTTCAGCTAAATCTGTGCCTGGCTATGTATCTCATGGACACAGAAAATGAACCTGACCTGCAGACCCAACTTTTCATAAATTCATCTCAGAATTGCCTCATAGCTTTTTGAGAATCTGAATTATTGGATGAACGTGGCTATAGTTGCCAAACTTTATTTAGAATGGAATTCAGTGTTCTTTTAAGACATCTTCTAGTATGAATAACCTAGAGATTATGTTTTTGGTTTAGACTAGAGATTCTTTTATGTATCTTTGATTATTTTCAATGTGTTAACATGAAAAGAATAATATTCTTAGGCACATGATACTATTGTCATATTTGCAACACAGTTGTGGATGGTCTTTTCACAAACATGCTTCTTAAAAAAGCTTTCTTTACTAAACCATTATTAGATGGAAACAATCCATCATTCATCAAATCATTATGCATAGAACATAACTGAGAGAAGATAACTGTAGATTTTCTGCTGTGAGGAAACTTAGAATTTGTGTGGTCTAATTTTAAGAGGTGAAAAAGCACACTGCATGCTCAATGTACCACTCAGAAGTGGAAAAAAATTCATTATGTCTGTCTTAGGCTGTTTCCCACTTCTGTCAGAACAACAGCAATTATATTGCATACTCCTCTGGGTAAAAAAACCTCTTAACCTACATTCCTGCATCTATTGGAGTTAACTAAGCATTGAAAATAGAAGACTAAATACTAAAACTTACTAAATATATTTTCATACTCAGTAGAGGCCACTGATAATCATCAGGGAGTAACTTATACCAAGTGCGCTAATAGACTGTCAAGAGATACAGACCTTCAGACTCTTCAGAAAAGGCTTTATTCTTCCTGAAAAGCATGCATCTGACTAGCTCACTATTTTGAAGAAAAAAGGTAATGTTCTGTAACAAATTATTTCTACTAAACTTTTTTTATGACCTGACTTATTGCTAAGTTCAATGCTGAAGCTACTGGCCTGGTTCTGTGTTATACACTAGGAAAAAAAGGCATTAAAAAGCATATGCAGATACACATTTCCAATTTTTACTAAGATCATACATTCTCACTGATTGTGGTCAAGAGGTAATGATTTGAGGGTGTTTCCACTTTGAACCAAAATTTTTTAACCTTTGACCCTGGAAAACTCTTTTGCTAAAGACAATATATTTATGTTTTCCAAATACCTTTTTTTTAGACTCCTATTTTTAAGATGTTTCAGTTTACAAATCAGAAGTAACCACTGAAGTGAGAAACTTGCTTTCTTCCTGTTTTTCTTAGCCTCACTCCAGTGTCATGGTATTATAAGGAGCATTTTTCCTGTCCACTAATAGGTTCTTTTAGAATTACATGAATTAAGCACTGCCTCACCTAGCTCCTTTAGAAAACCCATTCAAGTATACTACATATTCATTAGGACCACAGACTTACAAATTGTTTCAGAAATTTTGGATAATAAGCACAGGCCAAACTTAACCCAATCAACTGCTACCAGTAGGAATAAGACATGATGGCTATTGTATGGCAGACCACACTTCTTCAAAGCTTTTCCTTCTGAGTTCAACAACATCTGACAAAACAATTAATATCTCAAAATTATTTATACCTTGTATTTGTGATAATTAGCATCTGAATAGAGTATGCTCTTTTTGAGGAAACAGCAGAGAGCTGACTCTAGCTGCTTTTACCCATATGGCAATAACTAGTGGCTAACTAGCCTATTAGTACACACCTACTTCCAGACCACCACAGTATCTGTGACCTTCCTGATAGGCCACACGACTGAATCAAAAAAAAATTGAGATAATTTGTAGGACATGGGAAAAAGAGAGAGGGGGTGGGACAGCACTGAGACTATATGGATTATATGAAAGAGTGGGAAAGTTTCCCTGACATAGCTGAAAGAAAATAAATTTAGTGTAAAGTGGGTCAAAAGGGAAGCAGGGGGGTCCTAAGGATATTGCAACAAAAAGAGTATTACAGGAACAACATACAAACAGTGTTTCACTAGCCATTAGTTGTACAATGAATAATAATGAAATATTTCTTTGAACAACTAACAAACCTTACATAGAATCTCCCCTATTTTATTTTAGAAGCATCACCCCTTGTCCTATTGCAACAGTACTTGCTAAAAATATTGTCACACTCTTTCTTATAGGACCACAGTAAAGTCCCCCTAAGGCTCCTCTTCTCCATGTTCCATCCCTCTGATTTTTGAGGCCCTTCTGTGAACCTGTTCTTGCAGGGTTCATGTCTTTCTTGTACATGAAGAGAGTTCTCTCTAGAGCAGTCAGCCCTAATGACTGAATTTTTGAGGGCAAAACTTCTGCTATTCCCAAACGCTAAGCATGCAAACATACATAAAAGCTATTTCAGAGTAAGCTATTTTGAATGCATTGTATTCTTCTGATTTTTCTCTTTTAATGTCTAGAAGGAACTAGGCATCATTTTCACAACTAAACCATGTCTAAGGTGTATGCATCTGAAAAAGTGAAGAGCAAGATAAAACTCTGTCATACAACCTTCTATATTCCTGTTTCTTTACTATCCAACCAGAAGTTTCATTACTGAAACCTGTGGTTGTCAGAAACGTATTTTCCCTCAGTCCGTTTTGAAACCCTAGTACCATTAAATTCTTACTTCCTCTCAAAATTATTTCATTGCTGCAGTCTGTGTCAAAGCTTCCTTTATATTTTCCTGATCCACCTTAGATGTTCTGAGGTGCACTCAAACAATGTGTTTAGAAATACAGTAAAAACTTAAAACCCCCTGAAAATAAAGCATACCCTCCTCCATTCCCATAAGCATAACACACTGTTTGTATTTAAGAATGAAAGTCTTGACTCAAAGACAAATAAACTAAATATAATCCTTTCCACTGATGTCATTTGGCTTTGGATTTTGTCATAAGCTTTAAAGCAATAGGAGTCATTAAATTGTTCTCATTCCTTGGGTTTTTTTGTCCGCCAGTCATTCCAATTCAACTACAATGCCATACAATCTGTCATAGAAAACAGATTGATTTCTACATAGTGACATGAACAATGCCTGATAGCCCACAGAAGTATAGGCCAAGTGTATAGGCAATAGAAATATTTGAGTGGATAGATATTTATTTCTCAACACATTCCTGCTAGTACAACATCTTTGTTAAGTCAGCTAGCATCAATGAGATAAGTTTTGGGTGTTTGTGTACTATTTAGTGTTTGGAAATTAATAGTTTTGAACTCCATTGAAAAATTGAAGTCTAGAATGAGTCAGTTTGAAACATTCCTTAAGTCAAATATATCTTAAATTCTAGCTTATAAATGTCAAGTTTTATAACGCAAAGTAATATTTATGTGCAAATTATGACACAGAAAAGGGTGGATTCTTGAATTTTCATTATTTTCCTCTAAAGGATTTCCTTCTTTTATGTTTCTGTTCTTATCTTTATGTGGTGGTTTTCTTTTTGCCTATCACACCGGGTTTTATCTGGGTGCTCAAGAACAAAGCAATATCAACAAAGTACTTCAGAGAATTTGAAAACATTGAATGTAAACTGCACTCCTACTGACCCCTAAGGACGAAGGTGCCTCTAACCTGTATTTTATCTGTAAATATAAATTACATAAATGCCTTTAAACAACAGCAGTGATAGCATCTACAAATTTTCTACAATCTATTCCACAAAGTTTGGTGATCCTGGACATTGGAATCAATCACTCACAATTAAAATTATGTATGAGGCAGATCTGTCTTCATTTCAAAACCATGTAAACTCAGCACTGGTTGTTCTAAGACTCTTTATATGGTCCAGAAATAAATCCTGCTATATAGGTTAGAGTGACACATGAGAGCACACTGGAAGAGAAACACTGCTTGCTTTGAAAGTGATGCTCAGAAGAGCTACAGACATTAAAGAACTAACGAATCCAGCCTCCTACAGACTGTATCCTAACTTAACATTTCTTCCTTATGTGCATCTCACTGATTCACTACATACTATGAAATGTGTTGGGAAGTTCATTTGGTCTGGCTAGCTAAGCTAATGCTGAATGGGAAATATTAGTAGCTAAAAAATACTGGGGGGGGCGGGGAGGGGAGAAAGCTCCATGATTCTTTGGCAAGTACTGAAGATATTTATTAATTATCAGGACACTTTCAATAATTCAAAGAATTAAGTATGTCATTAGATTCTAACACAGCTGGAGTTCCTGATTTCTCCATGCAGTAGAGAAAACAACAATGAACCTGTCTAATACTTACTTTGAGCAACTATGTGGCCTTTATGCTGGATATTCAATTTGCTTTGAAAGCATCCAAGTCACAAAAAGATAAGTCTTTCATGAAGACTCGTGGGGGCATCATTGCCAAGTAAATCACCCAACAAACAATTTAGTCAATTACCCTGTATGCCTGCACACATGACACAGGCCAGAGGCTTATCTTTTAAGCACAGTAATAGCGGAAATTATAGAAAGTATATAAGCAATTATTAATCAATAATCAAATATCTATACACAAGAAAGCAGAACACACACACATGAAATTTTCCTTCAGTAAAATATAGTAGTAGGTTTTACAGAAGCATTTAACAACTTATAAAAATTAGGTCTCAAATGTCTAAATACTTTTTAAAAATGAAACAGAAGACATTTTACCTTTCTTTTTTACTAGCTCACACAGTAATTTAGAATCAGCATCTAGATAAATATTTAACAATGATTTCTTTTCCCAAAATAAAAATGTGCCAGAAATTTCATAGAACATTTTAATTCAGTGTGCTAGTAGACTTTTTCAAAGGGCAAGCAGAGTAAGCTTTATAATTACAATATGCTCATCGTGTATTAAGCCTTGCAGCAAAAAGACATTGACAGGTAAATCAAACAACAAGGCTGAGTCCCAAAGTACTGAGCTTTACAAAAAGTTTTTGATGGTTCTCTTCATGAAAACAACCCACTCTGAAGAGAAACTAAGGGAGAGTTGCAAAATCTATTCATATATATACAGTAGGATATGAAAGAATTTCAGTATTTAAATGTGACCATAAAGTCTGAAAAAGGCCACCTATTTTCATGTTTAAGAACTTAGAAAAAACAAGACATTTTAAAATACTCATGAGAAGGCTAGCCTTAGCAACAGTGGTGACACCCTTGCTGCCATCTTTTTAAGATTCAAGGCTAACTGAAATCTGTCTAGCACAGACTGAAAATCATTCACACAATAAAAATCCCGATAAACACTTCATTGCCTCTAGCAAACAACTGCTCTGTCCATATGTGTTCACTGAAAATCTAGTACAAGCCGTACCTTCCATACTAGTCATTATCCACAGAGAAAAGCAATCTTTGATTTCTAACTTTCATGGCCAGTATATAGAAAAAGCAAAACACATAGAATCTTATTTGCTCAGTTCATGTGCCTGTCCTCACTTGAGGCTTTATCCTTTTGAGCACATTGTGCAAATACATCTATTACACTGAACTTATCGTTACTCTATAATTTTGATTCAAAAATCCTAGACCTATCTGCCATTTCTAGTAGAACAGAATTAGATAACAGAGGAATCATTAAAAGTTTCTTTACTTATTAATAGCTTCACTTTACAATATCAAGGAAAAATTACTTTAGTGTTAGCTCAAGAATCTCATGATCCCTTGCACTGCAAGCTCTGACATGCAAGCAAAAAAGCCATTTATGGATAATTCAAATTACTTGTATTCAGTAGGTGCCTAATACCTTAAACATCTCCTTAAAATTGTGATTTTATATTAGTCCACAGAACACGCCAAATTACAAAGTTTATTTTCACCATGTTTCTGTCTCTTTATACTAGGCAGCATCATTCATTTTTTGGCTTGCTATACCCATCTGCCTACCACTGTGGCACACAGTTCATTTTAGGTTTCCCTAAATATAGAGTACTGCAGGATTCCTATTATATTAAGAAGGTTTTACAAGCATCAACAGCCTAGATGCAGTTAAAGGTCTGCAGAACATGTAGATGGATAAACACAGTAAAATTCAAGAAATAAAAGGAAGACAAGAGTGTGTATGTGAGAAAGAAAGAAGAAAGCCTGAAACCTTTTGTGGTAAATTCAAGGTTCTGGAATTGTCAATCAATGCAGAAAGTGAGACAATTAAGAATTTTAAGCAACTGGTCATTTACAGTGATTAATGGGCATACAGCACAGATTAAATGGACAACTTAATCAGACATCGCAAAAGAAGTTTTGCCTCTATCACCAATTCAAGGACTCTGGAAAAAAACAAAATCTAGGAAATTCCTCACCTAGCATTACATTTCCAAAATTTGAACACAGCTCTAAAGGATGAAGCAAATAAAAATTAGCCAGCTGGAAACAGCTAATGAGCAGCACACACCCATAGTGCCCTTATTGCATTTGTACAGTTATAGAAATGTAAGGCCCTTAATCTTTCCTGATGTCAATCTTATGTTTTTTTCTAGAACTGAACTCATTTAAGAAGGAAGAAAAAAAAAAAAGCAAAATAGTATGATGTCTAGACCTAGCTTTCTCACATCAAATATATACGTAATTACATACCTCACCAAAGACCTCTGTCAACAAAAAACTACAAGAACCTGAGAAGACTTCCTCTTCGTCACAAATTGAATTAAAATGTCCATGTTGTCCATGTGCAGACCAGATTATTCATGAGTTTTGAATGCCAAGTGTCTCTCTGCACATCACGCAAAGAACATCAGACTTGAGTAATGAAATGCATGAAGTCAGCTGCTATCTTGGGATGCTGTAAAATAAAGCAAAACTTTCTGATACTGTATTTAAATTGACAGGGCTTACTATATTGGGAGATTTTGCTCTCTCAGTGGGACCCTGGGGACATGGCTGTCAAACCACGATGCAAAGGTTGCCCTGTAAAGGGAGTCCTGTCAACTTCTTTTGCATCTTCCACAGTAAATTCTTCTCCATGTTGTTCATACTTGGAGACTCCATGTGCTTAATTCAGTTTCAGATCCACACCTTTAAGCTGTCATTCATTTGAAACAAATTCCTTGTATCACTCTCTTTCGCAAAATCAGAATGGAGCTAAAAAGTAATGGAATCATTCAGCACTATGTTTTTCACCATCAGCCCAACTAATTCCTATTTACTGCGAAACAAACAAAAGGAGCAGTCTCTTACCTCCTCAACATCAGTGAAACTACTAACTAATCTGTCTTTCATGTAGCTCCACATTTACACTTGCACATACTACTGCTTAGCAAAAGCTTGCTGATCTCATGCAAATCAGACTTAAATATATTACATAAGCTACATATTCACTGCAGGAAACAGACTCATTCAGACATAGGGAAAAAAGTGTTGCTTGTGGTACATCTCTAGACTTTGCAAAATCTTATTGCCAGCTTAGTTTGGCTTAAGGAATAGGAAGGAAGGAAGGAAAAGACCACAGAAATGAAGACTTGTATGAGGCTGCTTTTTTGAACTTTTAAAACCATTTTAAAACCATTGAAAGTCTTTCTATTTAGGTACCTGAAACTGCACAGGGTAATTAACATGGATCCATCTGGTGATCAATGTGGAGTGGGAAAATCAACTCCCTTGACTGGCTACCTATGCTGTGCTTGATGCACCTAGTGGACCCTTTGGCTGCTAGGATGCACTGTTGATTCATATTCAACTTGACACCAACCAGAACCATTACATCTCTTTCTGTGATGCTGCTCTCCAACATCTGGTCCACCAGTTTGTAATCATAACTAAGAATATCTTGTCCCAGATGGAGAACCCAGCACTCAGTCTTCATAAACTTCAAACATCTGGTGATTGTCAAGCTCTCTAGTCTAACCAGATCCCTTTCTCAAGTCTCTCTACTCTTACTAAATTCCACTATTCCTCCATGAACTAGATGATTTTTAAGGTCCCCTTTCCAACCCTAGCCATTCTATGATTCCATGTCTAGTTTAGGTGGAGAACTTCATCCAGTCTGAAGTCCCCTACACAAAGAGGATATGGACCACTTAGAATGGATCCAGAGGAGGACCATGAAGATGATCAGAGGGATGGAACACACTCCAACAAGGATGGGCTGAGGGAGTTGGAGTTGCTTAGGCTGAAGAAGAGAAATCTCCTACACTATATGAAGGAGCCCTACAAGAAAGCCAGAGAGAGATTTCTTACAGGGGGTTATAATGATAGCATGAGTATAGTGGCTTCAAACTTAAAGATGGAAGATTTGGATTCGAAATTAGGAAGAAATTCCTCACTAGAGACAGTGGAATAGGTTGCCTAGAAAAGCTGTGGATGTTCCATCAATGGATGCATTTAAGACTAGGTTGGGTGGGGCTTTGAGCAACGCAGTGTAGTGGGAGGCATTCCTGCCCTTGGCAGGAGGTTAGAACTAGATGATCTTTGAGGTCCCTTCCAACCCAAACCATTCTTTGATTCCATTATGGGCAAACTTACTTAACATATGTTTGATTATTTTGTCTAGATAATTTATTAAAAAATATTAAAGAGCACTAAGCACTAAAATTGAACCCCACTGGTGACTAGCTACCAGCATTATGCAACCTCATTTATTATAATTCTTTGAGTCTGACACGTCCACAAATGGTTCACCCAATGTATTAAGGACTTCTCTAGCTGTATGTTACTGAGAGAGACAATTTCAAAACCTTTGTTAAAATAAGCATAAAACAACTTCAAAACCCAACATCAACTTTAGTCAGCCACTCATCTAACCAAAATCACTTTTGCACCACTTTTTCCACATTGCAAGCTATGGTATTATTCTCCAAACATGTTAAAAACACTAGCCTATCAAGGAATTCTGAAAGCACATCTAAGTGCCTTCTTCACAATATATACAGAAAGCTAGTAATGAACTGCAAGTTAAAACAGTTTTGCATTCTGCACCCAAACAAAATCAACTATGAGTTTGGACTGATCTTGAGACCAAAGCTCTATTTACAGAGCCAGTTAAATGCACTGGCAAAATGTATGTGCAAGGAGATCCAAGAAGAAGATACTGTCAAAGTAATTTAATGCATTAAACATTTAAAGCACTTCTCATATAATATTCAACAAACAGAAACGTGAAACGTGTTTTCTTTTTATGCAGTCATTTTGTTTCTCAGTAGATTAACTCTACTTTTCAAAGAAAAGAAAACAAGAAAAAATAGACAGCTCGTTTGTGTATGAAGCATTATACATCAAAACCCAGCAAAAAACGAATTAAAGTAACAGCATAAAAGACACAAATTCAAAGACCTGTGTAATACTTTCAAAACAATTGATAAGTAGATTTTAATTTCTGAAGGCTGCACATGGTATGATGGGACAGTTTTGAAATGGTAATGGAAAAAGAAGAAACTAAGGGATTTTAACAATTCTGAAGTACATCTGAGACTTAAACTGAAACAGGCAAATAATCATCTTTGAGGAGTGCTTTTTAAATGTATTTAAATGTCACTTTTGAAAATCAACCCAAAATTTGAAGAGGTGTTTATTTAATCATGTTACCTATTGAAACCAGTACAATTCTAAACTCCTATACTTATATGAAGAGCTAATATTCTTTAACAAATGAAGAACACATTTGTTAAGTATCTCTTAAGTATCTAAGACAAGAGCAGAAGTCTATGAATTGAAATAAATAGCAATGTAGCATTTAGGAAAGGTAAGCCATGGCTAATTGCATTCTTGAAATTATTTCCTAATATTAAGTTCTAATAAGGCTACAGAAACCTGGAAAATTCTTTATCTTCTTTATCTCTTACAAGAATTACTGAAAGGTACAATGAATTGTTACTAGTACTTACAAGATTGTTGCAGACTGAGAGTTTGTAAGAATAACCTGGGAACCAAATTTACAATACACAACAGCTTGTGGGAAATAGTCTTCTTCCACAGAACACAGTAACACGAGAACTTATCAAAACCAATTTTGCCATATTGAAACGGCATTGGTAGCCCATTAGCACATTATCTAGATGCTTTCTACACACAGAACTGATAAAACCAATCTCTAATGAAATTCATGTATGTTGATATGCATAACCAGCAGATTATCTGGAAAAGTCATTTAATATGTCAATATACATACATCATACTGGCTTATTTAATTCTATAAAAAGCTAATGCATGCAGCAAGTTGATCATGAATAGTAAGTGGAGTTTTTTTAAATTGTTCTAATAATTCAATGCAAAATTACTTTTTTTAAAAAAATTCTTTCTTCCCCCTTACATTTTATGAGCAGGAAAATTTACTCCTTGTAATGTTAAGCAAGAATTATGTTGATAATGGAAGTAGTTTATAGTTTCCTCACTGGATTTGCCAGTTAAATACAAGTAGCACATTTCCATATGAAAAAGAATCCTTCATTCTTCTAACAAGAGAATACAGATGTCAGGTAGGTCCCTTTCTTTTTTTAGAAAATGTTGTATAAAATGCAGTTTTATAGGAAAAATGTAATTTTATAATAGTTTCAGTAATTTATGATAAAGTAAGTAATTTTCTTAAAATTACTAAATCACAATAACATATTCAAAAAAAGCCACCCAACAAACAGAGAATGTAATACTTGTGTTTGTGATAGTAAGCATACAGTTGCAAATCTAAACTCTGCCAACCAATCCTCCACAGTGTAGGTTGAAATCCCTATTGAAGAGCTTTTTGTTTTGAATTTAACATGACTGACAGCTTGTTGTCACAAAGAGTTAATGACATTTTCAGTGTATATCAAGGTGCTGACAGAGTCATCCTGAGAAATTTCCAGTGTGAATAACTGTACTCTTTCTTTTCCCATCTTTGACAGATACTTAATACTGCCTTGTGAATTTAGTAGCTGCCAGAGGTGGCTGCAAATCACTCACAACAGGAACACTGAGGGGAAGGTGCTTTGTAAACACAATGTTCTATTTACATACAAAGCCCATCAGGGCATTTTTCATCATAAAATGTTTATTTGTGATCATGAATAAATTAATACACAACAAATTATTTTGGTAATAGCTTTGAAACTAACTTTACGTTAACATCTTTTTTTTGTAAGACCTTCCCTTCCTTACTTCTTTTCTTGTGAAGGACTTTTCCTTTGAGAAAATTGAGGAAAAGTATTTTTTAGAATGTGGAACTTTGAATTTAATATTTAACTTGAAATCTATTGTATTAAGAGGGGAGTGACTGTTATCCCTCTACCATTGCCCCATCACCACTCAACGGAGAGAAAAATATTCTACAATACATCTGTCTTCTTTGGAAAGTGGCATCCAAGCCTCCTACGCTAATTTTTGCTTAGAAGTCACTCAGTTATGTCAAATTACAAACTAACATAAGCATCAAATAAGCAATAGGACTGCAATTGTATTATTCTTCAGTGTAATGGTGTTAGGAAGTTAATACCTTTCATTCTAGAGAACCCACTCAACTGTTTTACAGGGCACCTACATATAAGATGGTACAACATGTCTAAAGTTGTCTTGATTTTACTGTATTGCTGCTTGCAGGACAGGCTTAAAAGTAACTAGAACAGAATCACTTCAACTATGAGAAAAAATTTAAGTATATTACACAGTTAAAAAAGAAAGATAAATAATGAACTTTGAGATTATAACACAAAACTTGCTTGAACTTGATGCCATCCTTTCCAGAAACAACATTTCATGCTACAACATAGCATATTAATGACATTTAAATTTAATTTTAGTTCAAATATTGGAATTATAAAATATAGAGATTAAATCAGTATCTAGATTAGATAAAAAGTAATGGAATATTTTAGAGTACCATTTCCAGACAACTTCAAAAGGGTATTTCTGTTATTCATTTCAAATTGAGTGACACAGATGTGCAATAAACTATATAAAGTCAGTCCAGCTAGGCATATCATGCAATCCACACTTACTCCTAAGCATGTATAGGTTTTCTACCCAACACGTGGGATGACTTCTGTATATTTGATAATTTGTCTAACATTTAAGATGTGCAGATAAAACAGGAAAAACCTACTCTGT
The DNA here is from genome assembly GCA_013397515.1 of Upupa epops. Classification (NCBI taxonomy): domain Eukaryota; kingdom Metazoa; phylum Chordata; class Aves; order Bucerotiformes; family Upupidae; genus Upupa; species Upupa epops. The sequence continues at coordinate 115,639 of VZRI01007393.1, forward strand.
CCATCCCACTGCATGATCAGATCAGTGTTTTCCCTTGGGCTTTGAGCATAAGCAGGAACAAAAAATGAGTCACTCAAAAAGGTGTGGGCTTGGAGCACAGCAGTCTGCCAGCTCGCTGTGAGCTGTCTTCACCAACTGCATTAGCTTCTTGAAGTTGCAGCACATTTGTCCAGATTGCCATCACTGGAAAAGCCTTGTTTCCATTAAACAAGTTACTAGAGTGACTGTTCAGTTATTATTCTGTCCCAAAATAGTACATCCATCTGCTAAAACAAGTCTAATTAAAACAGTTATTGTTGCATAATCTACATAGTCCGTACTGTTACCTTGTCAATTTTGGAAGGGTTTTCCTTCAGTAAAATTTAGATAAAATCATTCAACCCATTATTTGGCTATTAGCAAGCATAAGATACTGAGGGGATGTGTTCTGAAGGATCATGGTGATGCAAGTTAGCTGTAAGAAGCCCTACTATTCATTACCTGACTCACGCAATTTCAGTCAACTCATCCTTGTACAAATCCAACCTATACTGCAAGTCACATCTTCTAGCTTTGCATCTTCAGAAAGGATCTGAGGTTGAGGACGAGGATAGTTCACAAGGCTACACCACCTAGTTCAGATACCAGACTTCTACTCTGTATCATGCTTCCTCCCCACTAATTTTAATCTCCAAATTTGTATGCTCTTCCTCCTTTTACCCTCTATCAGAACTACAGTAGTCCAAACTACAGTGACAGAACTGAGATTGTGCTGTCTCAAACATGCCCTTGCTACAAATTTTAAACGGAGTTCATTGTTTATACTTAAACTTCAAGTGTATTATATAACTTCTTTCCCAATTCGACTGGAGGTCAGCACCCCGGTATCATCATGACACCAGTTTAAAACACAGATTCACAGACGCTACTCGCCCTCTTTCCAGTACTTCATAGTGTGCTGAAGTAGTCACACAACTTAATCATGCTCTGCAGGCTCAAATCAGATGTTAACGCAGTATGAAACTACTGGAAACTGCTGAGAGAAGCTATCTCAGAGCTGAGAAACAACACACAAGTGAATACTTTTATCCATTTCTAGGCATATATAATGATGATATCCTCATATTCAAACTTGAACTGCTGCACAGCTTACGTATACAATAACCAGAAGAAAAAAGACTTTAAGATGGTAACAGAAACTGCAATTCAGGATCCAGAAAAAGTTTAAGATATAAACTAGTTCTCTACAAAATTCTGTGCCTTATTGCACAGGTTTTCATAATTTAGAAAGAAAAACTCCAAAAAAACCCAAAACGAACTGTAACCTGTCCCACCCACTGCATTACGAAATACTCATTACATCAATTAGTTAGTGTCTCATTTCATCTGTTATTTTGAATACAGTGTACTTCAAGTAAGGAGCTCATTCAGGACAAGGATCATGTAGAAGCTTCTAGTATTGTGACTAAGATTTCAGTGTCTGACTAGGCCATCAGGTTTGTTTTGATTACACAAAGCCCGGGCTTTCACTGGATTACAGGGTTGAGGCTTAACGGGCTGTCGGACAGCTATATTAACTCTGAAAGGGCACATCCAACGCAACTCTTACAGAGGCCTTATTCTGTTTTGTTTTTTCAAAGCCACCCCAGAATTAATAAACAAAAAAACCCCTTACAGCAGACTAAAAGGAATAATAATATAGTGTAATGCTTGTATCTTTGCCAACCACAGACCATAACAATGAATTCATTAATTTTCTGTTATCATGGATCACTGGAACAACCTGTATCCAAAATGTTTTTTGTAGTTTTGCATTTCATGCTTACGTTGGCTACGAGATAAAAGGCATCACGTTTGAACTAAAAATTATTTTAGAGAACAAGATTTATTATTATTTAATAAAATTTATGATTGTTTATGTTCCAATAATAGCTACACATCTAGAAGTGGAGCTATGACAGTAACACAGAAGACTGTATGGACTGCAATGTGCTAAAGAATAGAATAGTACACATACCATTTCTTCAAGAGTATGTATTTGGCTGAAAGTGGTCAATAATGGCAAATACTGAAGTACCTAATGAAGAACAATTCTAAAAGTCAGGATTCTAGCATTCTTCCTTACTATCAAAACATGCATTACCATTTGACCTCTAGAAGAATGTTGCTATGCTTTACAGGCTTAATCTTCCATCTAAACTGTGCAAGGGCAAAAGTAGAAATCCAGAAAGCATGTTCATTGCCTCAGGTAAGACAAGTGATCCTATGACATTTGACAGAATTGAGATTTATTTATATTGCTCACAAAACTATACATTATTAATAAGCTTTTCACAGCCAGAATGCTGTGCCCTTACATAAGACTGATGCATAACACTTTTCTCTATAGAACCTGCTATTCTTCATAAACAAAGAATCCAGAGAAGTCTGTAACACTTTATAGTTGTAAAGTACTATTATAAAATATATTTTGAGACTTTGAGGTACAGTCACTAGATTAGGGTGGGTTTATTGACACAACTACATTTATTTTTTCTTTATTATTTAACTGAGAAATTTAAGTATTTTTTGGTACCAATGTCTTGATCAACGTAATTGTCTGATATCAGAATTTAATGTATAACCCAGTGTATGAAAGGACATCAAGTAATATGTTATCATAGCATAACCGGAAGGGGGAAGGGAAGAAACAATAACTAGTTTTTTAACTAAACTTCAGTAAACTAATTCAATAGCAGATGCTATGGATTTAAATTATATAACAAGAATTGCATTTGTTTAACTCCACAGGGAATTAAAAAACTGATTTTCAAACAAGGATATGCATTTTTCTTCAACTGCTGTCACACAGTGAGTATTATGTCATGTTCCCTTAAGAACTGAAGCATGCATTTCACATACAACACATTTGGAAGTTGGGAAGACACACAGCATGGTTAAGTGTCTTGCCCAAGGTCATTTACAAAGCCCACTACAAGGGATCAGAATAAACATGTCTACAATTTCATACTACACTCTTGAGGCCTTGACCATCTCTGCAGAGAAAAGGCAAACTCAGAAAATATTAAGCACAGCAAGAGCTTTTGTTTCTTTAGACTTGTCCCTACACAAACTCAGTGTTCTGGTTTGAAAATTACCAAATTTTCAAGTATTAGTTGTGATGCTTTTATACCAAAAAAGCATTTTATTTTGAAGCTGGAGGCAGCTTTCCTAGTAGACCTCCTGAGTCAGTGTCTGGACTCTACAGGTTATTGGTGGAACTTCCTATTTCATCTCCCTTCTCTTCTTGTTGCCATCTTTGTCCTCTTCAGCTGTGACACGTCTTCAGAGACAGGGAGCTCCTCTAGAAGAGGGNTTCTACATTGTTCATTGCTCTTTGAAGATGCCAGACAGAGCATCTTCAAAGATGCTCTCTACCTCCCTTGGTGCCTGACCACAGGGGAGAAGAAAGAAAGGCTCTGCATAAGGCCTGTAGAAAGCCCTTGGATGAGACCCCGAAAAGCCCATTCCCATAACAGGGGTGGCTCCACGTAATAATTGCCATGTTGGCTTTTCCCCCCCACCAGGCTGTCAAAGATCCTGTATACTCTGCCACTGAGAGAGACTGAGAGAAGCCTCTCTTGAAACAGAGATCACAAGTACTGATCTCCTAAGCTTTTGGCAAACAGAGAGACAGCCTGGAATTCTGTTGCATCCTCCACATTTGATGCTGCTATAACCTCAAAGAAGAGCCCCGAGCTGACGGGAGCTAGAAGTATGCTGGAGACATCACAGGATCGGGAAAAGGAACTTTTCCGCAAGCACCAAATGTATCTTGTGTGCTGTACTCCTGCCTCCCTGACCGCTTTCTCTTCTGGAAAGTGGGGTGTGAGTATGTGTGTAAGTGTTGGTGGTTATTACAGTATGAGTGTGTACACTCTCTTACCCTAGACCTCTCAAGGCCAAAACCCAATGTGTTCGCTGTCTCCCATTTTTTTCAGACTGTGTGTAAAGGCACTGTGATACAGGTTCTGTTTTACTTTTTTGATTCTTTTACTTATTTGGGTTTTTTTCCTTTTCTTCTTCATGATGGGTTCAATAAATTTTTCTTTCTAGCAAAGTTGCTTCATTGCCTGTTGAACAGGCAATGAACAGCTGTCAGTGAGAGCTGTTACAGGCACCAACCCAAACCGATTTAGACCCTCTTGCTAAACCATTACACTCAGAAAGGTTTTCTTAATTTGAACAGTGCTAAGAGAAATGGAACAACTATTAAGTCTTCATGCTTTCAATCAGTGACCACTGCAACGAGCTTAATGATTTCTACAATTTTTAATAGCAGTTTGACTTCATATTTGAATGCAGAATTGAAACTACTAGATCCATCTATATAGAGTTAAGACCTATCAGAACAGAAGATACAAACTGACTGGATGACTCAGGAGAAGAAAAGCAAGCTGTGAAGAACTGTTCTCTGTGAGTTTCCTAGATTACATAGTCAAAACTATCCAATCAGACAGTTTAACCTGCTTTAAGAACTGAATACTTGTATTTCCTAGCTCTGCTACATTTTCTGGAAATGCATTTAAGCACTTGGGAAAGAAAGGATTAGGAGACAGGCTGTGAAATCTAAGCTTCAGAGACCATTCTGATGAGCTGTGAAATCTGGAAGTTTACATACAAATTAGAACTAATAATTTCTGCAATATTTCCTCTTTAAAGCACCACAAAGCATAATTAAACACATAAACAGTCAAGTTTGCATACATATCTAAATTTTGCTCATTTTCTATAAAATCAAGGATTATACTGAAGCGCTAAAGTGTATTTCACTCCACATTCTTTCTAATTCTTTTCAATTAGAAAGAATGAACACTGAAATCATGCAATGAATACTGAAAATCAGTTTTGCCTGACATTTAAATTGAACTTCTATTAGTACAACCCACAATTCACAGTGAAAAATGAAACTACAAAGAAGTCTATACACAAGACTAATTTAAATACTACTAATAAAAATTTCAGAAGACTGTCATTTAAGCATTCAACAGATTATACAGAATTCACAGCAACTGCAGCTATAAGTTTCCTTCGATATAGTATTGCCACAGAATTGGGAAGCAAGAAATAACTTAACCCTCAAAACAAAAAACGTGTCTCTTATAAATATTACCTAATTCCTAGGAGTAACAGTAATTTGATGCATCAGCTCCAGTTATTTGTTTCAGAATTCAAATAATAAAGTACTTTATTTTACACATTTGTTTGAATGTTCAGTGCTGTCTTGTCGACCCAGTGCTAAATTGAGGGGAGAAATAAAAGCTAAAAATATTAACATCTTCTTCAATCACTACTACCAAAATTGTATGATTATACTAGCTCTCAAAATTGCAAAAGCTCTGCAGTATCCTTTGTTTTGCTTGTGTCGTCTCTGTAAACTAATCTTTTATAATGTGACAAGTACATAAAATAATTTTTGTTTTTAATTTGATGTTTTGCATTGGCTTTAAATTATAAATTTCCTCCTCCTCAGTACAAGAAGGACACAGAGCTGCTGGAGGGTGTTCCAGCGTAGAGCAACAAAGATGATTAAGGAAGTAGAACACCTCCCTTATGAGGAAAGGCTGAGGGAGCTGGGTCTCTTGAGCTTGGAGAAGAGGAGGCTGAGGGGTGACCTCATTAATGTCTGTAAATATGTGTGGCATGGGTACCAAGAGGATGGAGCCAGGCTCTTCTCAAGGTCATCTAGTGATAGGACAAGGGCCAATGGGTGCAAGCTGGAACATACGAGGTTCCATATAAATATCAGTGAGGGTAATGGAGGATTGGAACAGGCTGCTCAAGGGGGCTGTGGTCTCCTTCTCTGGAGAGGCGGAGATCATTTCAAGACCTGCCTGGATGTGTTCCTGTGTGACTTGGTCTAGGTGGTCCTGCTGTGGCAGGGGGATTGGACTAGATGATCTTTTGAGGTCCCTTCTGATCCCTAGTGATTCTATGATTTTCCTTGAGAAACTTAATTTAAAAATTATTAGTATAATGAAGCACTTAAATCACCACATTGCTATTTATAACAAAAAACACTTAAGATCTTCTTACAAAGCTTCTTTTTTACACCTGTGACACAGATGTGAATGAAAGCAAGATAAGCGTAAAGCAATTCACGTCTCCCTTTTCCAAGTATCACTAAATATTTCATATATATAACACCAAAAGTGAAATCTAAGGACAAATTGTATTGTTTCTTCTTATACTTAAAAAAAAAATACTTTCAATACTACCTCTGATTTCTAAGGCTGAAAACAAAAAACCTGCATGGATCATATACAAACATACCAAGCTAATAGAAACTGTCGTTGCCAATCAAGTAGCTATGCAAATGCTATCCCAGTTCATATTTGCGTAAGGTTGCCAACTTCTTTTTCTCTAGGCTACAGGAATGTTACAGTCCTCATGTTGTAATGGAAGAAGTTGTAGGTGTTATCAGACCTCTCAGGCTAAAAGGTTCTCCACTCTTCAACACAAATGCATACATAAATAACTGTGTTCACACATTTTTTTCATGTTACTTTATATAAATTATAACTATTGGATTATAGAGAGTGGCTTTTTTTTAAGTCAAACTGAGAATATTTTTATATGATATTTAAGGCCCAACAAAGGAGTTAACAAGGTAAATTTAAAATTCAATTCTGATATGAAAGCTCAACAGATAATACCAAAAAGGAAACTTTCAAAACCACAGCACCATCTCACGAGATATAAGGCTGACCACAGAGAGTCTGAACATGTAAAAGATGGCAAGCCAATCCCACGATACTCTGGCAGCAGGATTACAATCCTGTGACAAGTTTTCCAACACTAAAATATTAAGGATTGAATTGTACAATAAATAGTAGAGACAATCCGGGGCAAAGTGATATTTACTAGCACCTGAATGGTCAAATTAACTGCCTCCAACATCATTAAGTTCACTGATTTCCAATTTTCAAGCATAATGGAGACATAAAACCAATAAAATTTCAGACTATCATTTGTTTAGTTCTGTCTATGGAAAAAGACTCTTCTTCAAACGGTCATTTCCAAAAGAAGTAAAAACCCTTGCATTTCCTTCTATCTACAGTTAAAATCATTTTTCTCTGGTGAAACAGTCTCATTGTTTTTTCTGAGATGGACTTACAGGAATCCTCAGAAGAAATACTATACCTCATTCTAAACAGCTTCTCTACTAGCAGCTACCACACTGTATCTGAAGTAAACCATATGTAAAGGGAAATAAGTCATAAGTGTTATGACTAACTCAGATACCACCCACTGTTTCTAAACAGCACTAAATGGCATAACTTCAAGTTGTTTCTTCTCATACTGTTACTAGTGGCTAAAGAGAAGATACTGACCCCCACCTCTGTACCACTTCCTTTCACATAGTTGTAAAGAGCAATAAGGTCTGCTCTCAAGCTCTTTCTTTCCAGGCTAAACAACTCCAGTTTGCTCAGCCCTGCCCGTAAGACCTGTCCTCCAGGCCCTTCAATAGCTTTGCTGCCCTTGTTTGGACACACTCCAGCATCTCACTGTTTTTCTGGTATTGAGGTGCCCAATACAGAATGCAACATTCCAGGTGAGGCTTTATTAGTGATGAGTACAGAACAATCATCACTCTGGCCCTATTATACAAGTCAGGATGCTGTTAGCTTTCTTAGCCACCAGGGCACACTGCTGGCTCATGCTCACCCAGCTGTCATCAGAACTCAAGATCCTTTTCCATTGAGCAGTTCTCTAGCCACTCTTTCACAAGCCTGGAGCATTGCAAGGGGTTGTGACAGAAGTGTTGGACACGACACTTGGTCTTGTTAAGGCTCATACAATTGACCTCGACCCATCAATCAAGCCTATACAGCTCCCTCTGCAGAGCTTTTCTACTGTTAAGTCAATCAACACACTCACTCAATTTGGTGTCATCTGCAAACTTGATGAGGGTGCACTCAACCCCTGCATCCAGATCATTCATAAAGCTGAATGTCTCAGATACTAAGCCCTGAGGAACACCTCTTGGAACCAGCCGCCAACTTCATTTATTTCCATTCAATGTGACTCCGTATATTACATATATTATAATATGACATACATTCACTGCATGCAAGCTTTCTCTATATTACACACATAATGTTACATACATTCACTTATTTAAGACTCCAGCAATATCCACTCAGGATATTCAGACAGAACTGCAGTTAGAATTAAGACGTGCTAAAACTAAAAATGCAATTGAAAAAGTGCTTGCATTCTGATATATTGTTTTAAAAAAAACCACAATAATAATTCTAAGTTTAATCATGTTGAGCTTATGAAGCTGTACCTAAGTTTATGATGGTATTAGAAGAGACTGATTCCAAGGGTCGATTATGTTTCTCGTTTTAAGAACTAGGTCCAAAGATAATTAATTCTCAATAGGAATTCATCACAATTTGTAAATTAATTAACCTATCCGCTATTTTTTCAGTGACAAAGGTTCTTGATATATAAATTAAACCTTCAATCTGACCTTAGTTTCATCACCTCATTCTTTCACCTCTCCTGAAATTGAAGATACATTCATTTGGAAAACCTATTATTCCCTTATTAGTAGATGAATGACCTTCCAGGCAAAATGACTGACTTCTTGCTCAGTAACATTTCTTGTTTATTTGAATTGACAACAAAGAATTGCCACGTTTAACTCTTTGCTGATATTTTAATTAATATTAAACTACAATTACTTTACACAGGCTTCACATGATTCACACGCACTCTTACATTTGTTTAACAAGTACAATCAGAGATATTTAAGGAAGGAATGGACCATGCCATAAATCAGATAACCTTAATGGTCTGTTTCGTATCTTCCCCAGTTAGTATTCTATATCTGAAAACATCCAGGAGACATTTTATAACAGAGGAATATGTAAACTTTAAAAAACATTTATTTTTACATCAGGCAACAAGCAGATGTTTTCTACTTTTCTTTTTTATTTCCATATGCTTTACACTTCTGACAAATCTTAGGGTTTTTTTATGATGTGATCAGACCACAGTTACTGAAAACACACCACTTACATGTATAGTATCCAGTCCAACACAGTTCCACTTTGGAAGAAGCTCTCATAGTATAGTATCATACTCATAGTATAGTATAGTACTGTATAGTATCCAGTCCAACACAGTTCCACTTTGGAAGAAGCTCTCATGCTATACACAGAAAATTTTTTTTCAATGTTTCTTGATTAAGTTGATGTGTTTTACTTAAACCTGCATCACACCTTCTATATTGGAATCTGTCCATGATACGTCACATTAGTCAAAACAGGTTTACTCCCTCTCTGGGTTCCAATCTCCGTGTGATTAGAGATAGGCGTTGAAAACCCAACCCAGTTTCTGAGAACTTTCTACACAAAAGGCTCCTTATCAAGGGTGGTACTAAATTGTATGCATTACTATTCATTTTATTTTTTTGGCATTTTGGTACGCTTCATTAGGTATTATCTAAAATTCCCAGCTCTTATTAACAGGGAATTGCCCTGACTGACTCTAATATTAACATCAAAGGTAAGCAAACATTGCCCTGCAGCTAGGTAAAAATTCATTATATTACATAATACACTTAGCCTGTTAGTATGCAGCTTAACAAAAAGATTTTGCCTATCTGGTTCTTTACTAGAACATCACACTACATTACTGATGAAGACAGAATTGGAACAGTGAGTATTGGAAGAAGCTGCTTTAGCAACACAGTTTTTGATAAATCTTGTCTTACCAGTGTGTTCAATGCTGTCCAGTTACAGTCACAAAGCACTGACTCCTAACAAGACTTTCCAGCAATTAAAATTTTCTTCCCCTGCCTGAAATTCTCAGAAAAAATAGCAATATTAATACCCCTAACCTTCCCTGAGTTAAGTGTTATGTCTGATGTTTGGAAAATAAATACTACTGTATCAAAAGTAGTATGTTTCTCCCTTAGGAATATTGTGGTCATGGTGCTGTATTACACAAAATTACTTTCATGTCTCACAATTACAAGACAAATATTTAGAAAGTGAGTAGCACTCTGAAAGGTAGGGGTTAAAATTGAGAAACTCATACAGTAACAAGCAGCAACACCAAACCTATCTCATTCTAGAATACTGCAATACTGTTAATGAAAGTTACAGCTTCAAATACCACTTATGCTGTGACTTTTTAAATGCCATATTTAGCACATTACCCTATAGACTAATCTAGGTTCTCTAATGTGCTCCTGATGGGATGAGGTTAGAAGACATTCTCATATTAACCAGTAATGAAGAACATTTTCAGATCATATACAAGCAACTGAGTTGTTTTTAGGGATCTTAAAGCCCTGGGGCTTTAAATCACCAAAACAAAATAAAGCATTAACAGTATTTCATAATGTAAGCCCAAAAAATATTGAAATCATAACAATAGGAAGTTGCTTATTTTGTAAGTAATCTGAAAATAGAGTGACTTTTGTGCTTTTAGGAACACTTGCACTACTTGCAAACCAGCAATTCTTAGTACCGAGTCCCAAGAGTCACATATTTTCAACTATGAAGTTTGAGCTCACACATAAATGAAGTTTCCAGTGTTACAGCTTGTGTCCAGCACTCCTGTCACTAGGCACAAATGAAAACAGTCTGGCTCCGTTCACCCTGCAGCAACCTTTCAGATATTTACAGATGTGGCTAAGAAAGATGCACCAGGGCCCAAGTCATCCCTGTTGCACTCTGCTGGACTCTCTCCAAGTAGTTACCCCTGTCCCTAAATGTACTGGCCACACTCTTCTTAATGCACTCTAGGACACCAATGACCTTCCTGTCTACAAGGGCACACTACTGTCTCAAGGTCAACTTATTGTCCACCAGGACTACAAGACCTTTCTCCTCGGAGTTACTCTCCATCAGGGCTACCTCTTCTAACCCATACTGACGCATCATTAAACCCTCTGGTGAGACCAACTCAGGAACTCAGACAGATAATGTCCTTAAACTCTACACTCCTCCCCCCCCTCCCCATTTTACTTTTTCTCTTAAGTAAAATAAGTCCTATTATATTGATTGTCACAATTTGTTATCTACCTAGCCAGTTATCATGATTCCAACTAGTAGTAGCGAAATTCAATCAATGCTTATCTGTGGACTTGGAGACTTTTCTCACCCTTGTTCCCTTCACTGGGTATTTACTAATCTAAGTCCTTTGATTCCATATTCTGAGCAGGAAATAACAGTCCTGTCATGTAAGTTTTGTGTATGACTTAATTATATTAATGCGTTCAAAGTTCAGGCACAAACACAGAAGGAATAATTTTACTCATTTCTGACAGCAACTCACATGTTTTACATGTAAACTGAGCTCTGCTGACAAATGACACTGCATACATGTTTTCATACGTAAATCTTATCTGACTTATCAACAACATATTGACTGAGATGTCACACACGTCATGTTCCTATAACCAAATCCATAAAATAGCACCACAAGAATGTTTCTATTTCACAATATCACAGTATCCAGAGATGGTGACTCGACCACCTCTGTGGGCAGCCTGTTCCAAAATCGGATCACTCTTTCAGTGAAAAACCTTTTCCTAATGTCAAACCTAAACCTCCTCCAATGAAGCTTAAGGCTATGACCCCTTGTCCAGTCTCCAGTGCCCAGGGCCAATCCCCTGCCTGACTACAACCATCTTTTAGATATAGACAGCAATAAGGTCACTCGTGAGCCTTCTCTTTTCCAGGCTAAACAGACCCAGCTCCATCAGCCTCTCCTTGTAGGGCTTAATTTCCAGCCCCTTTACCATTCTAGTTGCTCTTCTCTGGACTTGTTCCAGCACCTCCACATCCGTCCTAAACTGAGTGGNGTCCTAAACTGAGTGGTCCAGAACTGAAC